>SNQJ01S0050312.1:25624-62109 GCA_010110895.2 Picea sitchensis | reverse complement strand
CCAAAACTTCACTCCCTTTAAAGACCTTGCAGGTTCTCATTGATCCAACGGTGGTCGGGTCCCTGTGCTCGGATCTGACGGCTGAGACCTGTCCTCCTATCGAGCTTCTCCCGGTGGCGCCCGATCGCTGCCACGCGTCCTTCCAAATAGACGGTCCTGATTATGTCGGGATTTCACCTTGGCTTTTCCCGATGGTAAACCTCGTACAGCTTCTGTCTGATCTGACGGATGACGGGTTTTCTGAATGAGATCCAATGGTTGTGGATCTTTGTCTTCCTTCTCTTCTGCAAATTCCTGTATCTTGAGCTTTGCCTTTGCTGCGCGCGTTTTCTTCAACATTGTTCCTCCTGAGCTTTCACGTCTGAATCCCCAAGGGATTTATATCCTTCTTATCCTACCATCTTCACTACTGTACTTGCCATCAATGACAAGCATACGCTACTTGGTAAACATTTGCCAACAAGGTATTCCTATTAACCTCCTGAAACCTCGATTGAATGACCTTTTTTTATTCTGAAACAATTTATAACATGCGAAGGCATGTATGGTTTGGTATTTATATACCACATCAAACTGTTGATGTTGTTCCTAGGGTTTAAACTAAACATTCCCTTCTACTTATTGATGAGCCTATATAAAATATCAAAACGTTATAATAAATAGAGGTTGAACCCTCTGTGAAGCCTCTTTCGTCATGGGATTATAAGAATTCTGTTGGTATCACAATTGTCTCAAATTGGGGACACTTGGGAAATCTTCCTGAGCTGAAATGATTTTTCCCAACCCAACAACACAGTGAACTCACCTTTTAATGTGAACCCCAATTATGATAATCCCGTGACCCAGAGTCAAGATTTTGATTCACATAATGACTATGAAATTAATGAATCAGTTTTTGTTTCTTTGAAAACCCCCCTGGGTAAAAAACCATGATGTATTTTTACACCCAGAAAATCACTAGAAGAGGTAGTGGATTTTTTAAAAGAAAAGTTTTATTTTGATCGTGTTAAGGAACCAAATCATGGTTTTAATGACAAATATGTTGTTGATAAAATTCGTAAGAGCAAGAAACATGATAACTCATATTTGAGTTTTATGAACAAGAGAGTTGTTTGATCGATATCCAGGAGTCTACAAAATCGAAAGCAGGATCATTTGAGCTTGATCTCAATGATTGAGGTCAATGATCACTACTCAGACGACAATATCAACGATTTCCTTGCATTAGAATATCTGGATAATCAGTGTCTCGGGAACGAAACTACTAATCAAGCATAGAAATATGACTTTGTCTCTAGACTACCTCCATTTCTGAAAGGCCAAGAGGGCTTTGTTGGAATTAGACATGACTTGAAACAAGCCACAGGAAGAGCCAAAGCATCCATTACTGAGTACGCTCAACCTCAGACTGCTATAGCACTGATACATTGTGACAATTTCTTAGATTGGGTAGAACGCTATTATAGGGACATACCATATCTACAGGCACAATTAAAACATCTGGCTACTCACAATTCTTTACTTGAATGAGAAAAACAAGAGATGAAGGCATGCGCACATCGCGAAAGTAAAAGGCCCAAGGGATCTGGTAATATAATCATCAAACATGCAACCAACTTCAATGCCATCATTAATTCACAACTGTCTGACCCTTCACTATCTAATTTATAAAATGGTAAAAGTTGTTTTTGATTTTATTTCATTTTATTCTATTATGAAAATCGAATAGGAAGATTTAATTTTGATTTTTTTTGTTAATAAAAGACTACCTACAGAATCTCACGATTTTGTAGCCAGCCTATTTCTGAATGTTGGTTGGCATTATTTTATGAATATCAGTTTTGTTTTGTTATCTACAAGAAAACGATGATTATGGTGCTATTTACATGGAGAAACTATATTGGATCATGCATTGTATCATTCTGTAGTTTCTTTCTTTTTCATAAAACTTTGTTATTATGTAATAAATTTTGACAAACCAACTCCTACATGAATGGTTTCCTGTTGTACTATTTTTGTAAAATAATCTATTTTTGGGGGATTGCACTCTATCTTGCATGATAAGAGTTAAACTAGTTTAAATAGTGATCATTGTTAGTAGTGAAGGGAAATTTTGTTGGGATACTTTATGGACATGTGATTTTGAGAATTGATATGGAGAAGCTACTCACCATTGGCTTTAGACCTGTGTGATGCTTACCCCATTATATTCTTTCATTGCCTCAATCTTATGAAATATTATTATGTTTGATGCAGCTTTAGTCTGGTTATCATATGGTGTTTCATTTTATTAAGTATTTTGAGGTTGTCTATAATTGGTTATTCCATTTTTGTATTTGTGATTAATCCGTCTTTTGATTACTATTGATTTATTTTGGATATTAAATGATAGATAATATTAATCCTTTGAATTGAGTTTCCTTTCATTCTAAGTGTTGATTATCATAAGATCACCAGATCTTTACGTTTATCATTTTGTTTCTATATTCTCACTTCAACACACCTTTGAATTAATTCTTAGAGTATTAACATTGTTATGTCATAGGTTTCCCTCACATGCAAGACAATTAAGAGCTTGAATTACATAGGCAGATAAACTCAGTTGATCGATTAGTTACAGGTTAGTTAGTTTTTTATTTAGATAAATTATTTATTAATGGAATAAGATAGCATGAATTATCTTTGACTATTTATGTATTCTTATTTCGTTCATATTTTCTTAGTATTCATTATTTTTAGATATTTAAATATTCAAAAAGAAAACAGAAAATGTATGTGCTTTCTTTATCTCTTTATAAACACTTTTAAGAACATCCATTTCACAAGATGACAAGTAAATCTTGCAAGATGTATATAGAGTATATATAATCATATGCACATATTCATTTTTTTATCTGACCACTTTTAATTAGTAAATTTATACTCTTAGCATCATAGCTTTTAGATTAGTTTATTTTCTTTTATTATTTTTAGGACTTTAGTTGGCCAATGGAAACATTAAACCCGTCGAGTCATTTCAACCCAAACGACTTGGGTTATTTAGACAAACCCGATCCATATTTGACCTTCCATTTGACGTTGTGTCAAATACGCCCATCAACACATCCTTAATTATCTCTCTTGAACTATCATGAAGATCACCAGACACTGTAACAATTTCCTTATATTTTCTATTGTGCAGGTTTTTGTGGGGTCCATGTTATTTTTCATCCTATAACTTTTGTGATAAATTCGAAGACCCGGGAAAACTTATCTGATGGTTAACTTGAAGTAGAGATAACTGGTTCTCCTATGTGAGTCGCCATTTGTTGTGGGAACACAAAAACCCCACTAAAACTATTATTTTTAGTGGAGGCCCATATTAATAAATTTTCTACAAGGCACTAATCTCTATTCAGATGATTATTTATTCACTTACAGGATTAATCTCTTGCATCTGGCCACCTGAACCAAGATGATACAATCTTCACTATCCTTCAATATCATCAATCTGGACCCTCTTTGCATCTTTACTCGAGATTTTATCCCCTACCTATTCTATTCACATAACCTTAGTCTTGGTCTTCTCATCATCGCTCATTTTCTCACTCTGTAATGCCTCCAACTTCAAAATCCCAACGATGATGCCTTATAACGTCTTCGTCGGGAGAAAATTGATCGAAATGATTTTTCTTATGTTTTATTTCCCATCATCGATGATGACACACACCTTTTATAAGTCCATTTCATAGTCTAGGAGGAACGATAGGATCAAACCATGAATGCATGTGAACACGATTACTTAGGCAGGCCCCATTTCCTGGTCATGTCACGAGACCACCCTCATATCCACACGTGGCGAGATTCTACTCACTAGTCATTTTCGGTGAAACCTTCTCATCGTCGGTTAAAACATTCAATCCCACATATGCTCTTTCCCTCATGCATTGTTGACCATGACGTTGTTCATACATATCATCAACGACCGATATTTAGTTCATCCTACGACTGAGATCTTCCTAGAAATCACTTATTTCTTCATGACCATTGAACCCACGTGGTCCCTTAACCTGTCCCACACGATTATGTTAACATATTATCACAATGATGAACAAGAATATTTTTTTTGAGTGATCGGATTATCGATTATTATAAGCCTATTACAAACCTTTAAACATTCTCATTGATATTAATGATATGTTTAAAACTTTCATCGTTGGAGGATCATAACATGATCTTAGCCAACATATTTCTCTATTACAAAATTCCGACGACGACGACTTTTCAACGATCTCTTCCTCCTATATATCTCGCTCCTATGATGATACAGTTAATGGTCATAACCTTTGGACTTCCTGCAATAACATTTATTCCATCATATATGGCTTTGACTTAGTCGAAGTTGTAACACATTTATTCATTAATTGCACCAGGGATTGGAGGGAATTTGGGGAGGGTTAAAAAATTATCTGGAATTAATTTTTCCCACTTGTCTATATTTTCACTAAGAAATATAGGTGTTGATGATTTCAAAGGTCTAATATGTTGCTCTATCGATTATTCTCCCTGGTCTATGAGTAAGTATTTTGGAAATCATTTAGTAGTTGTTATTTGTATCACTGTGGTAATGCTTTGTTTTTATTCATTTATATGTTTTACACAGGTGGAAAAATGTCTTGGATGATGACCAGAAAAGGAAAAATTCAAGCATATGCCGCACCTGTTCTTGCCACAATCCCAAAATATTTCAATGTTTCTGATACTAATATCCATGATGAGATGGAAGACTATCTCAAATATTATGAAAATTTTGACATGTTCAAGAACGAAACATTCCTAACCGATGATACAAACATTAAAGAGTATAGAAACATTATCTAGAGAAGTATCCACACAGTAGTTTCTCACCCATATCGCTTCCCTTACAACAACATCGCAAGGTGGTGCTTTGCACATTTGCAGAAGGATACAATATTGATAATCAATTATTCAGGCCTCCCAATTGCATCACTTAAGGAAGAAGACGTACAAACCAAATATAAGAGCTCGGAACCTACTGTTTCTCTGACCGTGTCATTCCTGGACAAGTTTGAGGTCAAGCACAAGGATTTTGAAACATTGATGGAAGATTGGTTCTTCGATGAAGAATGGTCAGTGAAAAGGGAGAACGAAATGTCCAAGCATGGTATTTGAAAATCTTGTACAAAATTCAGAATAGAAAAACATTGCAAGGTGGTGCTTTGCACATTTGCAGAAGGATACAATATTGATAATCATTTATTCAAGCCTCCCAATTGCATCACTTAAGGAATAAGACGTACAAACCAAATACAAGAGCTTGGAACCTATTGTTTATCTGAACGTGTCGTTCCTGGACAAGTTTGAGGTCAAGCACAAGGATTTCGAAACATTGATGGAAGATTGGTTCTTCGATGAAGAATGGTCAGTGAAAAGGGAGAACGGAATGTCCAAGCATGGTATTTGAAAATATTGTACAAAATTCGGAATACAACAATCTGTAGACTCTATGGAAAGGAAGCCAGCACCCATTTCAGAATGGAATAATTTCCTATGGATTACACGGTGGTTAAAATTGGCCAATATTTCAACTAGGAAAGCATCCTATCGTTCAACATTGAAAATTTTGTCCTAGACCCCAAATGTATGAAAAATCATGGTCTCTACATGTCGCCCTATATTGTAGATGCTATCTATTCAAGGAATTTCTTACCTACATTTAATTGGGCTTGGACCCAAAATCAAATTCCTATCCATATATATTGTCCCCAATTATGGGAAGCCAAATGTAAGGAGCATTTTGATAAGATATGTGACTATTTCCTTTCCCCCTTACACAAGGCCATCTTTTGATTTTTCCAAAATATGATTTCTCCATGTGCTATCATAGCCCTAAGGGAAATTGGGGACAGGTATATGAAGAAATAGTATACCTATGTCAAGATATTCGGGGCCATGGGACCACCACACTTGCTACCCAAATATGTGCACGATAAGATAATAGCCAGAGAAATATCATATCAGATTGTGAACAAGGGAGAAATGAATTATTTATCATAAAATAACAAAAGGTATTGGCCCAATTTTACCCTTCACATAGGCACATTTTCCCTGCAGAACAAGAAGAAAGCTAAAAACGAAGTGAAAAAACATAAAGGAGTTGTGTATTTTTTTCAGGGAACTTAAATCTCATGACCCCCAGAATGTGGTATATGAACACATGAAGGTCATTAAACTAGCACCAAAAATTATGCATGAATCCAGGTTTGCAGAAGTTATCTTTCAGGGAGCTTTAAGTTTTGAAGAGGCGGTGGAAAGACTCACCACCGAATCATCTCGAGAGAATCTAAGGAAAGAGGAAGAAAAAGACAGATCCCTGAGGCTAGTAACGTTTATAATCCTACTCCTTAAATATAAATAAATCCTAAAGTTAGAAGAACAAAAAAAGAGGGAAAATGAAGCATAACTAGCAAGGAAAGTTGAAGAGCATGAAGAAATATACCAGCAGAGGAAGAAGAAGGAGGTCGAGGATAAACAAGCCGAGTTGGATAAGGAAAAATCCAAAGAATTTTCCCTTGCATGAAGTAATGTGAATAAAGAAATGAGTACAAATAATGAGAAAGAAAAGGCCACAATCACACAACAAGCAACATTGACTGCACAGGAAGAGGCAAGAAGAAAATAAGAAGAGGAAAGGATCAAAGTTGCCAAATCCCAAAAGAATAGTTAATTATTCAACAATATTATTGTGACATCAGGTCCTAACACTGACTTGATCAACACCTTCATAGAGGAATTTTCCCCATTGGATTCCATCCTAGGGAGCTTATTAGTCACTTCTGTAGGATTGGGTTTTGAAGGTGCAATAGTCGTTGGTGATGACTATTAATATAGACACAAGAAAATAAAAATCGAGAAAATAACACCGAAGAGGAAAAGAGTAAAGGCCGATGTAAGTCATGAAACTACTGAAAGGAACATCAAGTGGAAAGTTGGGCTAGACCTCAAAGACAACAAAATACAAGAAGCCTCAATGCTTAGTGATTTTGTTGGTGTGAATATTTTGTTAGTTCATGAAGTGGCAAGGGGTACTAGATACAACGAAAGCTAGAATTATTGAGTTGGAGACAATGCTGGAATCCATAAAAGATGCCATGGTTAGTGAGTACAGAAAATAAGTCCTGAAAATAGACTGGATCCACATAGAGGATATGGAGAGGCGTATTAAGGTCCAATAAAATGAATTAAAGGAAAAATTCAACGAAACTATCTCCCTCAACCAGAAGACGCATCAAGACGAGGTAGAAAATATCAGAATCGTACATGCTCAAGAGGTCACCAGACTCAAAGGAGAATATTTAGAGATCAACAAATAAAATGAGATAATTGAAGATCAAGTCAAGAGACTACAACAAGATAATCAACTACTAAAGCAAAATGTGGAAGAAAGTAAGAAAAAAATGACAGTTGTAGAAATATTCAAAGAAGTGGCCATCAAAATGAATGAAGAACTTTGGAACTTGCAAAATAAATTATGCTATGCTCTCAATAAAATATTGAAGGCCAAGTTTGATCAAGAGAATTTAAATATGCTGGTGACAAGTATGTAGGAAAAGTATCAAAGAGCCCAAGAATCCTATAGTAGGATCATAGAATGGAAGGATACTCATCAAAACTCTCCAGAGACCTTACCTGCATATTCAAACAAGAAAACAATTAGAGATCTCGGATTGTTGAATGCAAGCATGGAAACGATCACATATATCAAGAATACCAAGGAGTAGGTCAGTACAACAAACAGGGAATTGTGGAAGTCTTCCAACACCTTACTCGCCCAGTTCGGGATGGATCCCCTGAGGGATTTAGAAAAGGCATCCTCAAATCAAACTATGGTCGAAGATGTGGAGATAAAAAGGAATCTCAGTATGAAATCCATTGAATCGGTCAACTAAATTAGCGTGGAATTTATAGAGACAATATTAATATAGCGTGCAAGATTAATTTCACTAGAAGAAGATTTTGTGCAACACATTGAGCATAATTTGAAATCGAAAATTATTACTCCCATTTGCAACGATGAAACAGACCAAGAAAGAACACAATTATGTCGAGTAGATACCATACTCAAAGAATTCAAAACATGGAAGAGCTTCATAGATACAAAATTGCAACCACCAAGACCCACTTGATTATCTCATCATAACCGAATTTTACAAAAAAAATCATAGTCTTGTAATTATTGTAATATCTTAATCATGTGTTAGCTTAATTTTCTACTTTGAGATTTCTACCTTTCTCTTGGGATGACCCAATTTCATATCTACTATGGTTTCCAACAAATCCCTCTATAACTATCAACCCTTCTGGTAAACCAGAAGGCAACACAACACATAGAATGCACTGTGCAATCTCACCTGAGATAGTTCTATGGGTGACTGCAACGTTCATGTGCTTGCAGTCTCGGAGTGAGTGGGGATTTGGGATTGTTGTTAGGGTCCTAACCCGCACATAGGTAGAACAATATATTTGGATGTAATAAAGGTCAATGTTAATAAGGCCTTGCAATAAAATAGAATAAGTCGAATGTAAGAAGACCTAATAAAAGCTTTCGCTTCTAGAAGGATCTTCCTCTAGATGCTTCTTTTGATAGACATATTTAGTATAAATAGGAGTCGAGGGTATGAGAACCCTAGCTTGGATATTATTGTAAGAGAGCTTTGCTCGACTGGAGGTTGCCCCCTTGAAGAGGCCCGTGAACATTTCTCTCAAAATCAAAGTGCTATTATGTTGTTATTCTTATATCATTTCAGTGTTATTGTGGTGATTGTTTTGGTTATATTGTTTTTATTCTTCCATTTCTATCATTTTATTTCTATTCTTCATAATTTTTATATCTGGTATATTACAAGTGGTATCAAAGCACTTTCCTCGGCATAAATTGTGGGTAAATTTTTTTCAGGGTAGATACGTATTCCGACTTCTTTAAACCACAGATATTTGTCATTACGTGCATAAACTCGCAGTTGAGGGATTCATACATGCAGGAAATACAAGTGGTACTTAAGCACACATCTGTTGGCCACCCTTGTAACCCCTTTTGGTACCCCTTCGAGTGATAGCGCATCAGACAACACCTGTGTATGGATCGGCCTAGATTACCTGAAGCCCTCTTTAGATAAACCGATTGGTCACCTGACTGCTATAGTGACACCAAGAAAAACACTTAGGAAGATACTCTCTAGTACCTGCGTAGTCGGGTAGTATGGCTAAGGGTACGGTCTAGCCTCCTTAGCTAGTTCCCTGAGATATTGGGTTGAGTACTACCATTGACCCCGCACATATATCAGAGAGATATAGCACAGGGAAAACCCTTGTCTGTATAACCCTTGAATACCTAACCCTTGGGGACAGAAACATAAACAAATTAAAACAGACAAGATCTATTGCCTCGCAACTGTGTTCGGGTTGTCAAATCACTACATATTTCTTCCTGTTTAAGAATTTGGGCATTTCATCACTGCATTATTTAAGACCTGTTCCATTGGATTCATCTATTCACCCTTATCACATTCATACATATCATTTTTCAGAAAAAATTGTGACCCCACCCGCCCCTTTTCGGTTCCCTTGTTCTCATGGCCCATACCCATAGCCAAGACTTGGAAGCTCACTTCAATACCTTGCAATATAATCTCAACGAGATCCAATAAGAAGTGAAACAAGTCAGTTGTTACACATTATTTTCATCATCCCTATGACCATTAATGATGTAAACCTATCTGTAGTCTTCAAAGGGGTCAGTGGCCTGAGTTCCTGAAGAAGGGAGAAGAACTTTCCCTGAGAAAAGAAGTTGCATTTTCCTGTGTAAAAACCTTATAAAAAAGGAAGTTCGCAGGCTGCTTATGTATTAGGGTGCGAGAATGCCTAATTCTCGCAGGCTGCATCATAGCTAGGGTGCGAACAGTTTGCAGGTTTCACTATAAGCAGGGTGTGAGAATGCTTACACGTGGGAAAAACGAGCGTTTTCTCGAATATTCTAGAAGGAGAAACTTCCATGGTGAGGTGGCATCCAAATGGTTTGGATCTTACTCGCTTTCATGATTTAGTGGGATCATCCTAACCTCCTCACTTTATCCTCTTCAACTTATAAAAGGAGAGGAGCTCTCATGGAGAAGGGGTTCTTGAGCTTGTTAGATTTGGTTGGCTTGGAATTATTAGCTTGGTTGGAGTGGCTTTGAGATTTGCCTTTGTCAAGATAGATTGTGAATATTATCAAATCTATGCTCTTAGAATTCTTGGAGTGAAAGTGTGTGGGGAACGAAGGACAGTTGGAAGGGACCTTACGACATCAAGGCCATGGTTGTAATCTCTCTTTCACATTTAATATGATACAATAATATGATTCTTTCCTATAAAGCTTGTTGTGTTTTATTGTATGATTCCTTGATCACATACATAGGTTTATATTGAGTTTATGCTATTGCTATCACTTTGGATGGTTGCATTATTTTGCAGGATCATCATTGTATGAGCATTGGAATGGAGATAGGATGGCGATGGTGAGAGGAAGCGATATTTAAACGGTATGTCACTCATCCCTCTTTAGTTAGTAAATTCAATATTTAAAACTTAAGGAAAGCGACATGTTCTGGTGTGTTTTGTTCTAGATCTAGGTGGATCTAGGGAGTTAGTGTCCGCACCTACCGATTAGTCCGATAACATCAGTGCCAATGTTGTAGCCATCAATACAACCATGCAGTCCTCAATGGAGGAAATCAAATAAGACCTGACTACCCAACTTGAATCTGTCTTTTCGACGCTCTGCACCAAGCTGCATATCCCTACAAATAACCCTTCCTCTAACTCACCTCCACATACTGAAGCTGAAAATTCCTCTCATTCCCATAACTTTCAGCACCATCACTTTCAACGTGACCTACGCATTTCACGAGTGGATGTGACCAAATTTGATGGCTCAGACCCCACTGGTTGGGTAACCCAAATGAAACATTATTTCTATTTATACAGCATTATAGATGACTTGGCCAAACTCCGGTATGGTGTTCTCCATCTAGATCAAGAACGTTGGCAATGGTTGCAATGGAGAAAACCTTCTCATCAAGGGTATATTGCTTGGACACACTTTGTGGTAGAACTTTATGAACGCTTTGACACTGACACCAACCATTTGGGCTATTTGACAAAGTTGAAACAATCAGGAATAGTGGAAGACTTTATAGCTTCCTTTGAGCGCTCGGCATTTCGGACATAGGGCATGTCTGATGCCTTTTTCTGAGAGTGTTTTATCAGCGGCCTCAAGGATGAGATTTGGGCCCATGTCCTCATGGCTCGTCCTTAGAGTTGGGTGGAGGCTACTAAAAGAGCTATAGAATCACAACAGGTTGTATCTTCTCAAAACTAGAAACCCTCCTTTATCCCTCTCACTAAACCAGTAAATCCCACTACTCCCTCTGCTCCACTAAAGATCCAAAAATTGACCAGGGCTGAAATGGATGAATGCCAACTCAAAGGCCTTTGTTATAATTGTGATGAAAAATATTTCCCAGGCCACAAGTGTAAGGAAAAAAATATTTTTATGGCCATCTCAGAGGATATTTCGGAGGAGGATGTTAAAACTCCCCTTATGTCTGAGTTACCTGAAACCACTGACATAACCCCTCCCTCAAACCCTCCCGAAGTAGAACCGGTCATTTCCCTCAATGCTCTCACTAGATTCTCCGCTCCCCAAACCCTCAAGTTAATCGGTTACATAAATCATAGGAAGTTCATCATTCTGGTTGATAGTGGAATCACCCATAATTTTATTCATCGCTGCATTGCCCAAGAAACTCATTGCTACATCCATGCCGTCAATAATTTCCAAATCATGATTTCCAATGGTGGTTCCATGAAATGTGGAGGGCGTTGTGAAAATTTGTGTCTCCAAATTAGTGACTACCACCTAAAATCTCATATGTTTGCTATCGACATGGGCGGTTGTGAAATTGTGTTGGGTGTAGACTGGCTAAGGACTTTGGGTCCCATTCTCATGGATTTTAAGGAATTAACCATGCAATTCGACCAGGAGGGCCACCAATATAAGTTCCAAGGCATCACTGTCGGTTCACCTAAGATCATTAGTTCCCATCGCATGGAAAAGTTGCTCAAAAAAGGTCATTCTGGTGTTATTTCCCAACTCTATGCCATACAAGCAGTAGAGACACCCTCGGTGCTGCAAGACCTCAAAGCCATCCTTTCTAAACATAAAGTGGTATTTTCCACTCCCCAGGGCCTCCCTCCTTCCCATGGTGTTCATGATCATTATATTCCCCTTGTACTCGGAAGCCTTCCTCCCAATATCCATTTGTATCGTCACCCCTTTTCCCAAAAGTATGAGATTGAGAAAATGGTCCACGAACTCCTTAATGCAGACGTTATCCACCCTAGTATGAGCCCCTACTCTTCTCCTATGGTCATGGTCCTGAAGAAATAAGGTTCTTAGCGAATGTGTCCTGACTTTCGTGCCCTCAACAAACTTACCATTAAAGAAAAATTTCCCATCCTATCATTGATGACCTATTGGATGAATTGAGTGGCGCCCAATTATTTACTAAACTTGATCTTCATTCAAGCTACCACCAAATACGTATGACCAAGGTAGACATTCCCAAGACTACCTTTAGAACTCATTAGGGCCACTATAAGTTTTTGGTCATGCCCTTTGGCTTGTGTAATGCCCTCTCCCCCTTCCAAATCCTCATGAATCATGTCTTCCATCATTTTCAACGTCATTTTTTCTTAGTTTTATTTGATGTTATCATGATCTATAGAAAAACCTGGACAGACCATATTTCTCATGTGGATCGAGTTCTCCATCTACTCTCTCAGCAACAATTTTTCCTAAAACAGTCTAAATGTTCTTTTGGCGCCTCAGAAGTCAAGTACTTGGGTCATCTAGTTGGCAAGGACGACGTTAGGATGGATACTAAAAAGATTGAATCTATGAAAGACTGGCCTCACCCAAAGACTCTCAAAATCTTGCGTGGATTTCTGGGCTTAACAGGTTATTATCTCAAGTTTGTTAAGAATTATGGAAAGATTGCAATACCTCTCACTGCACTCCTAAAAAAGAACTCTTTCACTTGGACCCCAGCCGTTTCTCAAGATTTTCAAACCTTGAAGATGGCCATGTGCACCACTCCAGTCCTGGCCCTTCCCGATTTCACAAATACCTTTGTCTTGGAATGTGATGCTTTAGGGAAAGGAATTGGTGCTTTCCTTATGCAAGAGGGTCAACCTTTGGCCTTTACCAGCAAGAAATTGTCTGAAAGAAATCTGGGCAACTCAATCTATGAAAAAGAAATTTTGGCTATTCTACATGCCATTGATCTGTGGTGCCCTTATCTATTGGGGTAACACTTCCAAATTAAGACAGACCATCAAAGCCTCAATTATTTTCTGGAACAATGCATTTCCTCCCTGGAGAAACAAAAATGGGTGAGTAAGATCTTTGGGTATGATTATGAGATCATTTATAAGAAAGGAAAAGACAATGTGGTTGCGGATGCACTTTCCCGAAAATATGAAGATGGAGGATCCCTTTTTTTTCGTTCCTTCATTGTACCAGATTTTCTCCAAGTCGTTCGCCAGGAATGGCTACAAGATCCCAAAAGTTTGCATCTAATCCAACAATTGTAGTCCAATGCTCCAGCTTCCCCAGGGTACTCTTGGCTCCATGATGAGCTTCTATACAAAGGTCGTTTGTATTTAAGTAAAAAATCAGAACTTAAATCCATGGTACTTTTTGAGCTTCATTTTACACCCACAACGGGGCACTCTGGGTTCACCAAAACCTATGAAAGGGTCAAACGTTCTTTTTTCTGGGATGGTATGAAACAAGACATTCGTAATTTTTTTGTTGAATGTGATGTGTGTCAACACAACAAGGGAGAAATATTCAAATATCTGGGCAAACTAAAACCGCTTCTGATTCCACCTGCTATTTGAAGGGATATTTCTATGGATTTTATTACAGGCTTACTGTAAGGTAGCTAGAGAGGTAGTGGGGGGGGGCAGAGGGCTCATAGTGATAATAGTGGAGGTCATTCAATGTAAGGTGGACTAGGTCCACTATATTATTAAATAAGGCCCACTATGGTAGTTAGATATAATAAATGAGTGAATTAGATATAATAAATGTAAGAGGACTTCTTAGAGGTTCTACTGCTAGAAGATTCATCCTCTAGAATGTTCTTAAGTTATGGTAGCACTATATAAAGGGATTCAAGCAATGTAATGAGACATTAAGAGAGTATTGTATTTGGAGTTGAAGCTCAATGGGAGGATGCCCCCTCGAGGAGGAAAGTGAGCAGGGAGGATCCCTTTCCATAATAGGATCCATTTTATTGTGTTTCCCTACCTCAAGGTTTCTATAATAATTGTATGGTGTTGCCCTACCTCAAGGGTTTCTATAATAAAGTTGTGGTTTTCTATATGGTTTCATAGATCTTGTGTGGTGATTGTATTCAGATATCTTTGGATCTATTGTGATATTTTGTATTCAGGTATTTGGTTCTTAACACTTACCCAAATCAAGAAATAAATAAGTCATCATGGTGGTTGTTGATCGCCTTTACAAGTATTCTCATTTATGTGCTCTTCAACACCCATTTATAGCATCCACGGTGGCTCAAATTTTCATGGATCAGGTCTTCAAGCTTCATGGCATGCCGCACTCTATTGTTTCTAATTGCGACCCAACTTTCACCAGCAATTTTTGGCAAGAACTATTCAAGCTACAAGGCAACCAATTTCATATCAGCACAGCTTATCATCCCTAGACTGATGGTTAAATGGAAGTTTTCAACAAGTGTTTGGAAAAATATTTCAATTGTTTTTCCTCGGAAAAGAAAAATCAGTGGGCTCAATGGTTACCCCTAGTTGAATGGTGGTACAACACTTCATACCATACATCCACATGCATGACTCCTTTTGAAGAAGTATATGGACAGAAGCCACCTTCAGTTCTCTCATACTTACCTGGTGTCTCGAAGGTCTAGGCAGTTGACCAAACACTTACAGTTAGAGAGGATATTCTTCATACCCTCAATGAGAATTTGGTCATGGCACAGAATTGCATGAAGCAACAAGCATATCAAGGTCGCTCGGAATGTCAATTTGCAGAAGGGGATCAGGTGTTTCTTCGACTGCAACCTTACAAGAACAATTCCCTCAAGGTTGAGGAGTGTCAGAATCTAGCGCCCAAATTTAATGGTCCTTATACCGTTCTCAAGCATGTGGGATAGGTGGACTATCAGTTAGCTTTGCCCAGTCATTCGAAGCTACATCCCATTTTTCATGTTTCATTCTTAAAGAAGGTGATTCGAACTAAGTGCCAAATTCAAACCAACCTTCCTGAGTTATCCGAAGAAGGATCCATTTGGCTACAGCCACAAGTAGTTTTTGACCAGCGTGAGCATCGCCTGCATCAAAGAACCATCAAGGAAGTGTTAGTCTAGTGGAAAGATACAACTCTAGTAGATGCCACTTGGCAACCAGCTACCATTCTGCAACAATTTCCACATCTCAAGCCTTGAGGAAAAGGTTGTTTTTAAGGGGGGAGGACATGTTAGGGTCTTAACCCATACATAGGTAGAACAATATATTCAGATGTAATAAAGGTCAATATTAATAAGGCCTTGCAATAAAATAGAATAAGTCGAATGTAAGAAGACCTAATAGAAGATTCTGCTTCTAGAAGGATCTTCCTCTAGATGCTTCTTTTAATAGACATATTTAGTATAAATAGGAGTCGAGGGTATGATAACCCTAGCTTGGATATTATTGTAATAGAGCTCTACTCGAATGGAGGTTGCACCCTCGAAGAGGCCCGTGAGCATTGCTCTCAAAATCAAAGTGTTATTTTTGTTGTTATTCTAATATCATTTCAGTGTTATTGTGGTGATTGTTCTGGTTATATTGTTGTTATTTTTCCATTTCTATCATTGTATTTATGTTATGCATACTTTTTATATATGGTATATTACAATTGTACTTTGTGATCTTCATTCATTTACTATATGATCCATATATATTAAATACTATGTCATTCTTTATTCATTCATGTAAATCAATAGATCTAAATACTTCATCAAGAAATTCATATAATATTTAACTATTGACAACAAAGACATAAACAATAAGAATTTCACATAACACATGATCTACTGTGGTTCACCCCCTCCTGGGCTACATCCACAAAGATTTGACTGCTTAGGATCTTTTATTATAGTTCTATGAAATATGTCTCTACGTGCATTATATTCCTCTCTCAGTTGGATTGGGATCTTTTATGAGGCAGACTATATCATACCAGGCTCCCCAGCCTATGATCTAACCCTCAATATCCATCCTACTTCCATTTCTATAGCTCAACAACTTATCAAAATCAAGTCATTCATACAATACTCTCTAGTGACCATTCTCTAACATGTTCTCAGAACCAACTCAACCTACTCGAACCCCGACCTAGACCTCCTAGGACTATATTTATACTACATTATCATCTTGACAACTGTTACACTTGCTTACCAAAACCCTAACCCTATCCTGGTTAGGTTTTCCTGCATGTGTGCCTTGAATGCTTTCCTCATTTGCATGCAACTTTACCTTGCACATGATGCCTTTCCTACCACTTGCGCATTTCCAAAATTAGGTATTTCCCCACAAAAAATGTGTTTCTCCTCAAAATAGGAATGTTCCCAATAGGCGCCCAACACTAACATTGTGACTTGTCCTGAGTCACTTCCTAACTCCAGCATCTATCACTTCTTTTGCCAGGGTGACATACATCTCATTTATTCTCTGGCACTACTCCTGAGCCCGACCGCTCTTTTCGGCCATGTCTTCCATCAACTGTGCAATGACTCGGGGTTTTAGTAGTGCTCCCCCTTCCAAGCCTATCCTCTCTACATTCATCTTCACTGCATCGATCTCCACGACCAGCTGCTCTGCCTTTTCCTGCAGGGGCTCCAATTGAGCCTGTCGTGCAATCTTCTCTGCCTGTATCGTTTTATCCTCTGACTGTAGTGTCTTTATTTTACCGACGGTCTTGATTATCTCAGGAAATGATAGCATCTTTTGTCATTGTTTTATCTCTTCCTTTGCTTCATGCACTCTATCTTCCTTCCCTTGCAGCTCTTGCAAGCTCGCAACTTCTAACAGTTATGTCCACAACTGTGCACTGTTTTCCAATAGTTTTTTGATGTATTGTGTTGTGCGTGCGATGTTTTCTGCATAGGTTGTCACATCTTTTTCATGTTGTGAAATGACCTTAGGAGGA
Source organism: Picea sitchensis (assembly GCA_010110895.2). Taxonomy (NCBI): domain Eukaryota; kingdom Viridiplantae; phylum Streptophyta; class Pinopsida; order Pinales; family Pinaceae; genus Picea; species Picea sitchensis. The sequence goes on along the minus strand of SNQJ01S0050312.1, from coordinate 44,771 downwards.
GTCGTAGGTACTGCGTGCTTCTCCAATTGCTTGATTTGGTCCTTGTACTTCTCTAAGGTCTAGGCGATTTTTCTCATCTTCTCCTAGGATGATGTTTCCTCCGACTCTACGCTGGCTGAGATGGTGTGAAATATAGTGCTAATGCATTACTACATCTCCTCGACCTTTGGTTGCGCTTCCCGTATTTATTTCTCTTCTTGGTATTTCCTCCTGAAGTGTGATGTTTTCTTCCTCCGTTGTTTGTAATATTTTCACGTCAGTCCTAGCCCGAGACTGAATTTCCTGCACGACATTAATCTAGAGTTTGTAAAGTGCCTTTGTTGGGATCTTGGGAAACACCAAGTTCAATTTCTACATTTCCTTGAGGTGCCTCTACACTGCCTCCTCATATATATACAACATCTCTGGTGTTATTATGAAATTTGCGCTCCTCTAGGATGTACGCTAGACTCTTTCTTCGACAGGTCTTCCTTCCATGGTTTGGGATGCTTGATATTTCTATTGTTTCTCTGCCCTGATCCTTAACTTCTCTAACATAGTTTTTACCTCCTATACTTGATCAAAAATTGAATCTCGATGCTTCTCTGCGTTCTCCAACACCTCTAATAGTCTATCCTCAACTGTTGTCTCTACTAACTCAACATCATCTATGGTTAGTGATGTATGAGAAGGTGGTTTGCGGGCCTTTGTCTTCTTTCTAGAGCCACTGGTTTGATCCCCTGTCCTCTTTCCTTGGGCCTCGGATGGCTCAAATGTTGTTGGCATATGAGTATCTCTCTCAGTTTCTTGCCCCATTTCTTCTTCTACAGGAATCTCTTGTTTCCCTGTCCCTACTTCTTTAGTGTGCACTTCTTCCGTCATGTCTGTTGTTTCCTAATCCATGCGCAGTGGATCCTACATGGAACCACCATGTGGTCTTTTTTGTGTCCTTGGTTTTTTCTTGGGTGGGTTTCTTCCCCCCACTTGGCCTTGTGTGACCTTCTTCTTCTTACTCACCCCGTTTGTGTTTGTCTGTTGCGTGGGGACTGTTCTAGCCGACGTCTGAGCTTTTTTCTTGGTACTTCTTTTGGGATCACAGGCACTTTCCATTCCTTATGCCACTCCTGAACCTCCATCTCTATGTCCTGCGTCGTGACGCAGTAACTCAATTGTAGCCACTCCTTGGCTCTATCCCTCTTTTTTTGCAACCATAGACTATGATGCATTTCCCTGAAGTTGGCAATTTTTCCAAACTCCTGGACAGTCTCTGGTGAAATTCACCATGTATTCACTATCAGTTCTTGTATTTATGTTAGGTAGCGCACAAACGTATCCATGTTTTTCTTCTTCCTCTTCAGGTCTGCGATGTTGCTTAGTGAAATGTAGCACGTTGTGCCACATTGTCCCATTCTCTCACAGTATTTTATATGGGCAGGATCCTTCCATCCTATGAGGGAAATGAGGATGAGTAACCATGAGTAATGGAACTCAGAGCCCCTATCCTTTGTATCCTTGCAATCCTCAAAAAATGAATTTAATAAGTATGGGGCCCAACTCATCGAACTCCCCTTTGCACACTGTGTGGTAGCTGCTACTACTCTGGTTGGAAATTCTTCTTTGAGTTACTTCCGAAATAGCTTGCATCCTAAGAGTTGGGTTGTGAATATTGTCGTAGGATTGTTGAGTTCATTGATCTTGATTCCCCTGTTGCCTCTCTCCATGCCATACTTGTCCTTGATTTCATCATAGATGGCCTTGGCCTTTGTTTTTTCCTCCAAGTATTGTTCTAGCTTCTCCCCATCCATTGGTAGCTCGGTACTTTCTACGATCAGATCGACATTAATAGGCACGGGTCTATCCATCCACATAATCCCTCCATGTACTCACACTGGGAGTTTCTTTACACATCCATTGAGATGTTTACCACTGCTAAAATGCGGTATATAAAGCAAGTTCATTATCCCTGTGTTGTAGAGCCCGAGGATCCACGACACAGGCTCTACCAATGGTGCACCTCATGGACCGTCTCCCCGACTCTCCATTTAGTTTTGTTACGATAACTCTGAGAACTTATTGGTGTCTCCCACATCATGGTCAGAATAATTCATCGTATTAACCCCTTCGACCATATCATCATGTATTTGCACCCCTTCTATAATTTTGGGCATGACAAGTATGACTTCTTCCTGCGGCCGTGATACTCCTTGCGTGCTACTCTCAGTGTGATATTTCTTCCTTCGTTGTGGGGATGAGGCCCTCACCTATGGTACACCCTCGTGTGTTGTTCCCTACTCTTCGTCCAGTTCTCGACCATGTGGCATTGAGCCTGTGGATTTTTCTTCCTATTGTGGCCCTTTCCCTCTCGACGTGTCAGATTCTATCCTTTCTACATTGTCCTCTGGTTTCCCAACCTCCTGCTCTGGGTTTTGTTCCTCCTACACCCACATGGTGTTTGGTTCATATTCGGGTGTGTGGATTTCATCCACATCCACTATGGTTGGAACTTATTTTGTGCCCTCTTGCGTCGGTCGAGCGCCATTTATTGTGTTTCTATCGGTCGTTCCCGACGCTCCAACTCTTGGTGGCGACATGCTAATTAAATCTGGACTGCAAACTTCTAAATCTTCACCTTCTATCACAAATGCGCACTCTCATGCTCTTCAACTCGGATCTGAATTCGTATCCATATAAAACAACACAAAGGCTACATTTCCCCCTCTTTTCAAACTTTATAACAAGACGACTAAGTGACAATTGTTCCTCACTAACAGTTGCAACTTTTTCACTTTTTGTTGTGTTTCCTGCGCACTGTGCCTTTCTACCCGTTAACTTCTCTCCAACATGCAGTGTTTTCAATCACTGGTTTTTTTGCAGCACACTATTATTATTAATAGTTATATTATATCAAAACCTTCCATATCCTTCGATCTGTTTGTATTTTTATCCCATTTCTACTTTTTATGGGTTTTCTTCTTTTTTCTCCTTTTTGTTTCTTTTTCTCATTTTCTTTATCTTAACTTCTACTAGAATACACTATGTACAAATTTTCTTACTGTGTTGTAACCTTTTAAGTGTTAGGAGGTCAATTGTCCCTGTACATTTTCAGTCGTCTCCGATTGATCATTCATTTCAGTTCTGCACCTCCCAAGTATTTTAACTGTATTGTTCCCCCATCGGTGACAATCTTCACTTTGTATAGCCCCAGCCAATGCATTATGAATTTTCCTGGATGCTAAAAAAATTTACTTTCGTAAAGAAAGACTAGGTCTGCTTCCTTGAAACTCTTTCTTTTGATATGTCTGTCATGTCAGGATTTATCTCTTTCTTTCTATACTTCCTGGTGAAATCTTGCCAGGATCCTGTACTCTTCCATTTACATGAGATGACTTAGCCTTTATTTTATTGTTCCTCATTCTCTCATGTTGGTAATTGCTACAACACACAGGATAGGTAGAATAAATTCTAATGGCACCACTGCTTCCTGTCCATACACCAACCTGAATGGTGTCTGTCCTGTCAAATTTAAGTATGTAGTCTTGTATGCCCACAATACTACCCGTATCTTCAAATCCCAATAATCCCTATTGACATTGAAAATCTTAGTTAATGCATTCTCTAGGATCATATTGAAGGATTCCACTATTCCATTTTCTTGAGGATGGTATGGTGTACTCTTCTAGTGGTAGACTTCAAATTCCTCAGTCATATCCCTGATAGTATTGTTGATAAAGTGAGTTCCTTGGTCACTCATCAAAATCCTTGGATACCCAAATCTAGTGAGCACTTTCTCAAACAGAAAGTGTTATGTTGTCTCTGCACTGCAGTCTTTGACTAGTGTGGCCTTTTCCCATCATGTTAATCATTCTATCATAGTGATCATGTATCTAGCTCCTGATCTTCCTACTAGTTGATGAATTGGTCCAACAAAGTCTATAACCCATTTGTCGAATACTTGTTGTTGTAACCTAGGTCTGCATCTCCTTCCTCTCCTCTCTTTTCCATATGCCTTCATTAAATTTTCCTCTTCTGGTTGGTTAAGTCATTTTCCCACTACTGAGTGTCCAGGCCCTTATTCATATTTTGATTCTTTGCACGTTTATTTTCTATTTTTTCTTGAAGAGATGAAACATATGTCGTGTTTGGTTTGAATTTATTCTCATCGTGTTTTCCATGGATTGAGCTCACCATAGGTTTCCCAATCATTTTTGTATGTACAGGGAATGCCCGTGCACATGACACAGCGATCCAGTGCAACAAATTTTGGTCTCATACTATGGGAAAAGATGGGTAAATTTTCAACGGTAAAGATCCACCAAGAAAACCATATCAAAAGTTGTCATCCATTCGAGTATGCATAATTGCACGGAGTTTAACACCTAGAGTTTCAAAAGACCCGAACTGAATCTGGGTCGTTCATCTATCATAATACATGGCGACATATCATCTACTTTGGCAATTTTTACTTCAGGAGTTTTCCAAGAACAAACATTTGAAACTCCTGAAGAGACAAATATGTGAAGTCCTGAAGTGAATTAGTACCATACATCAATGGAGACACGTGAAAGCAGATCATCCACTTCGAGAGTTTTCCTCCAAGAGATCTTCATCCTTAACAATTGAAACTCCCAAAGCCTAGATCTTCGAAGAGAATATGGACCATTCGTCGGTCATGACACATGACAATAGATCCTTCACTTTGGATATTTTCCTCCAGGAGATTTTCAGGTTTCACATTCGAAAGTCTCGAACGGCCAAGGACCTGAAATCCCGAAGTAAATCTAGACCATCCATCAGACAGGGCATGTGGCGACAGATCAGTTACTTCGTCGATTCTCCTCTGGGAAATTTGAAGCACTAACAGTTGAAACTTCTGAAGCCTGAAGTGTCGAAGAACGTGGAAACCAACAGTTGAGACACATGGCATCCTCATGAGGAAAGACACGTGGTATTCATCTTAGGTCATTTGGTTGTGTCATTCACCCATTTCCTCATGACACGTGTCATCGTTCTTTCCAATACACCTCAGTAGCTATGAAATCATATGACATCAAATTACCACGTCACTTCAATGATTTTCTTCTGGGAGATGTTTCATGTTTCACATTCAAAACTCCCGAAGTTGCAATTTTGAAGTAAATATCAACCGTTGATCCCAGGTCAACGAGAACCGTTGATCCTTGCAACAGGTAAATGTCACCCAGATCTCATATCGTAATCAAATCGATGGCTATAGTTCATTACAGGGACGCAAACTACCTGGACATTAATTTTCTAGAGAAGTCATGCAATTTAAACCATGGTTTTGTTGGAAGGGTATGTGGCAGCCTTTGGTCAATTGCAGGCCCAAAGGTGGTCTAGATCCAAACCACCCTCAATAGTCCCCGCAATCATGTGCTTGAATGACGTCAGATCACCACGTCATCTCCCCTCATCCTACTCTCTACCCTCACTCCTCTCACCACCCAACATTTGTAATCCGTTAAACCCCACACTGATCTCCATCGACGGTGGCCCACCTCTCCAGATCAATGGTCCTCAAGAACTCGGACCCCCCCTCTCTAATCCTCTTACCACCTACACCCCCCTCCGAGTTTCTCTCGGTTTTCTTTTCAATATCTCCCCCTCTCTCCTTTCACCACCTATTTTCCACTCACTTCCCACCCTATCTACTCCTCCTCTCCCTACGCGCCACTTGTATCCCTCTCTACCCTCGCGTCTATTCATCCCATCTCCTGATTGGATGCTCGAATCCACGTCTTTCCTCATGCCCGATAGGCTAACAACCATTCCATCAAATCTATTTCACAGGTACATATGGCAGTTAACAAGTTCACTACAGAGTGCACTTGACTTCTGAAAGCTTAAGCATATACAGGGAGATAAGTCTCAGTCACAGGTCGATGCAGATTAGCTCCAAAAACACTTCAGCAAGCTCTTCTCATGCAAATGGTCATCTCCAGTGGCCTCCAACAGCTCGCAGGCATGCCATCGTTCAACAAAGAGCTCTGCTCTATCACTCCAAGGCCTTTTTTCAACCACTCAGTTCCTCCAACACATGTATTAGTTCTGTCGCAGAGACAATAATAGATTCATTAGATTCCTAGATTAGATGCAAGAGTGTTATTCTACGTGTGATAAGAACCACTCTTGTTGTTTAATTTTGGTATCTTAATGAAGTTAATATTTTTTTTTACGAACAGTTCCCTAGATTGAGGTTTCAGTCCCCTAAGGACGAGAGCCTCTTTAACTCTTTTAAATAGTTATTTTTTGGATATTTGAAAGGTCATATTGTTTAGGAAGGAACAACAATACAACATACTGATTGGACGTCATTATTCATTGAGTAGTTTGTTGTTTCACTGGTCTTTCATTAGTGTGCCATCATCCAAGGAGGGCCCTCATCCATATCGTTCTACCAACCCAACCTTTATTTTTTCTTGATAGAATAACCCTCTGACCAACCAACAAAAATTTAAATAAAAAAACATTCTAAATTGATAGGTGGCCTAGCTTTTCCCTTTAGCAGTCAGGTGCAGACCTTAGGACCAACATCTTCTAGCATAATTGTCGGGGAACGTATTAATGAAAAATATTTCCCTGGGAGAACGACAATTGATCAACTCTGATCTTTGATGGTGAACAAAGATCAGACACAAACAAACTTCCATCTTTCACCTGGTGACTTCACTGAGTAAAAGTTAAAGAAGAAATATTGGCTCCCAGAAAGGGATTCAACAGATCCAAATCTGAAAATAGCAAAGCCAAGGATGTTGATTCTAACCCTGAGCATAACACATTAGGCTCTGAGCTTGAAAGGAAACTAAGGAAATCTATTGTATCTTAGAGATACACTTCCCCCCTTAAGGGAAAAACTGTGAACCAAGAAAATACTTCAAACCATCATCAAAAGCAACTTGAATTTGCTAGCACTGAGAATCATAATGCCAATGGGGCTCAAGCATCTGCTACTCCTGATTCCACTTCAGCATCAAGTCCTGCATACACTCCTTTATCTCCCATAAATTTTCAGATTCCCATTGTTCAAGCCATGGTCGTTAATAGGATGGATGCCATAATTTCTACCAGATATGCACCCTTAGTGTTACCTGCATTTTTACATGCACTCCCAACCATAGATTACATGAAATATCTACTAATATATAATAGGGAAGGTGAAATAACTATTGAAGAACATCTGGCATCGTTTTAAAGTTTTGCAAACAACTTTAACATTCATTATTCAGATGTGTGGATGAGGTTGTTTGTACAAAGTCTGGATGGGGAGGTCATAAAATGGTTCAGGGGTCTTCCTCCAAACTCCATTGTAGATATTAAGGTGTTAGGTGAATCTTTTATAAATAAATGGGGAGACAAGAAAGAATATCTCTATTACATCACTGAATTTGGGGCTCTAAAGAGAAAGAATGGTGAATCTATTTCAGACTTCACCAAGAGATTCAATAAAATGTATGGTAGAATCCCATATGAAATCAAACCAACTAAATCCTCTACCAATATCACTTATGCCAATGCATTTGATGCAGAACTATCCCTCCTCCTGAGAGAGAGAAGATCAACCACACTGTTATCCATGTAGGAAGTAGCCATTGAAGTTGAATCTAATATTTTGGCATCAGACAGATGAAATACAAGATCTGATAAAGAGAAGAAAAAATAGAAAGATGAAGCCCCTACCTCTAACCCAGCTACATTTGATCCCCAACTTGAAGAGATGACTAGGACTTTGAAGGATCTGACTTATGAGATAACTAAGCTAAAATCGAAATCCAAACAACTAAACAGAACTTTTCAAGGGGTTGGTAATAGAAATCAAAACCAATTCAGAAGGCCTAATGATGCTTCTCAAGTAATGCAGAGAGAAAGGAGAAATAATAATGATCGAAGGGTGGTACCCCTTTCCAAAATAATCATATTGAGGAGATAGATGCAGACAATGACATTGTGGACGATACTGTTGTACTTTTCAATGAGACAGATTTTTATACTAGTCACTTAACATAGCAAGAATATGAGGTAGCACAATTGTCAAACGAATTTGATGATCAGATATGAGAAGAGGGAATTATTCAAGGTCAACCCAAGAAGAAATATGATTTGAGGACGAGAAATGGAGCTTCCAAGGCCACCACCTATGATCAAGGAAAACAAGCAGAAGCCCCTCCCAATCCAAATCTGAATAAAGGTATGCCATCTAAAACTCATTCATCTCCACTATAAAAACCTCTTGCCCCTGAAACAAAGGAAGATGATAAGCCACCAACCTTTTTCAGCCTGGAACATGAGCTAAGAAAAATGAAGATTCTTGTCCCTTTGACAGAAATGTTAAAAAATGAACCTTTCAAGGAATCCATCATGAAATTTATGTAGCCCACTCCTTATAGTGTATCTTATGATGTCATTAGTCTACAATATTAAAACCTAGCCATTACTATGGGTCCACACATTGAGGATGTCTTTGATGCTTCTCCTCCTTTCTATATATCTTTGAATGTCCATGATGAGATCTTGCACAACTGTCTTATGGACTCAGGAGCCTCTCACAATTTAATTCCCAAGGTTGTTATGGAAGAAATAGGTATGGAAATTGCCAAGCCTTACCAAGACCTGTACTCCTTTGATTCTAAGAAAGTAAAATTCCTGGGATTGATAAAGTATATGGTGGTTTCTCTAGCACAATTACCCATGAAGAGTGTAGTGATGGACATTGTGGTGGCCGACATTACCCCAAAGTTTGGCATGATATTATCCATAACTTGGGCTAAGAAGGTTGGAGGATAATTGCAAACGGACCTCACATATGCCACCATTCCTGTGTTTGGTGGTGAGCACAAGAGGCTATACAGAGAGGTAAGGTTAGACTACATAGTCAGTGATCATGAAAACTGAAGAAATCACCCCATTTATGTTTTTGAGGATGAGATGGGTTCGTCTTCTTTTCATTTAAATGATGATGAACCTAAAATATCAGTTAGCCAACATAGAGAGAAGTTGATGATGGGTCAACAAAACTAGGTCTGGAATATGTATTTCTATGGCTCTTCATCAAAAGAAGGATCTGACACAGGTATTCTCCTCATTTCCTTGTCAGAAGAAGTAATAACCCTCTCTTTTAAGATAGAGTTTGAGACTACTAATACTATAGCTGAATATGAATCTTTGGTATTGGGATTGAGGGCTTCCAAAGACATGGCCATTGATTGTTTAGCAGTTTTTGGTGATTCTGAGTTGGTCATCAATCAAGTAAGGAATATCTATCAAACTAAGAAAAAAAGACTCAAGAAGTACAAAAACGAGGTATGGGACCTGATCGATAATTTATTTCTAGCATTTAACCTCTCTTTCACTCCCAGAGAACAGAATCATAAAGTTGATTCTCTGGCCTTAGCTGCCAACACGTTCAGGCCTCCCATTGGCCCAAATATTAAATATCAGGTGGAAATCAAACACAGAACAACCATACCAGACAACATAAAGTACTGGCAAGTCTTTAGTGATGATTCAGATTTGAAGAGATTTCTTCACACCATTGATTAATTATCCAATATCTCAATTGATCAAAAAATTCAAGAAGATGAAAATGAGAAATTAGAATATCAACAATATTCTCATCTATTGAAGACAGTGGTTCGTCATGATATTGTAGAACTGAAAACCAACCATATTCCAAAAGGACTAGTGCCTTGGAAAGATTTTTCAACATTAATGATGTTTACAAAGGAACTTCCATGAAGGATCAAGAAGAAGAGGTGACATAGTGCAATATTGGGACCACTGAGAATCCCAAGATCATCAAGTTGTCCAAAGCATTGGTTGTAGAACAAAAAGACAGGTATGTCAATCTCACTAAAAAAAAAATGGATACTTTTGCATGGTCCTATGAAGTTCTGAAGACATTTTATACTGACATCGTCCAGCACAAGATCCCCCTAAAAACTAGATCTAATCCATTCAGACAGAATATTAGACAATTTAATCCTATGTTAATGTCCATAATTAAGAAGGAGCTAAAACGAATGTTGGATGTCAAGATTGTTGTACCATTGAGGTATTCAAACTGGGTGGCCAACTTAGTACCCATGAGGAAGAAGAGTGGGGAGATACGCTTATGTGTTGATTTCATAAATCTAAACAAGTGTTCTTTGAAGGAAAATTACCCCCTCCCCAAGATGGATCATATTTTACAGAGGGTGGTAGGTGCACACAAAATTTCCTTGTTGGATGGATACTCTAGTTATAACCAGATAGTAGTTTGTGAGGAAGATAAGGAAAAGACAACGTTCACCACCCCATGGGGAACATTCATGTATGAAAAGATTCCCTTTGGGCTCATGAACGTAGGGGTCACTTTTCAGAGGGCCATGGACATAGCTTTTGTGGGGGAGAAAGACAAATTTATGGTCATATACCTAGATGAAATTACCATTTTCTCCAAGTCTAACAAGGAACGTTTGCAGCATTTGGAGAAGGTCTTCAAGAAATGCAGGAGGTATGGGATATCTCTCAATCCTAAGAAGTCTCACTTTTCCATGCCAGAAGGGAATATCTTGGGCCGCATCATATCAGTGGGGGGCATAACAATAGATCCAAAGAGGGTTTCTTCCATTCAAAAAATTGAGATATCCAGGAATAAAAAGGTTTTCTAGACATTTATTGGTAAGATAAACTTCCTCATATGCTTTGTGTCGAATTTTGTTGAAATCCTTAAGCCTATTACTAACATGTTGAAGAAATATGTTGTGATAAAATGGTCCTTGGAGGAGAAATCATCTTTCCAAACAATCAAGCAAGATTTAGTTGAAGCACCTGTATTGGCCAGCCCCGACTATGCCAAATATTTCTTCATATTTTCCTTTGCCTCGGAGGAAATAATTGTTGTTGTACTGCTACAAAGAAACGAGCAAGGGCATGAGAAACCAATAGCCTTTTTTAGCAGAGCCCTTTGAGATGCTAAGCTCAAGTATGATATATTATAAAAACAAGATTATGCACTGGTCAAAGCACTCAAGGCCTTTCGGGTTTACGTGCTACAATCTAGCATAATGGCCTTTGTTCCTAGCAGCAGTGTCAAAGAGATTTTGGTCCAGCCAGACAGCGAGGGGAAAAGAGGAAAATGGATTGTCAAGATGTTGGAGTATTATTTGCACATAAATCCCACCAAGATGATAAAGGGGCAAGGACTGTCCAATTTTCTATCAGAATCAAACTGCAAGGTGCTAAAGTTGCATCAAATCTTCACCCAATCAAATGCACCCATCATACATCCTGGACGAGACAACTTATAGGTATTTGAAAAATATTTCTCTTCACCTTGGTATAAAAACATCATCTATTTTCTACAACATTTTGAATGTCCGCCAGAAGTGAAGAAGACAAAGGCCAAGTCTCTCAAATTGAAAGCCATCAAATTCTGCATTTCAAACCAGAACTTGTATTGGAGAGATCCTGTTGGCATCCTGTTAAGACAACTTGATGAAAATGAAGCTAAACAAGTCACAACAGAAATGCATAGAGGAGTTTGTGGAGGGCACTAGCATTGGAAGTCCACAATGCTCAAGATACTGAAGGAAGGATACTACTGGCCCACCCTTTTCTCTTATGTGTTTGCCACTATTAGAGCCTGCAATGAATGTCACATTTTCGCAGGGAAACAAAGGTTACTATCACTGCCCCTGAAACCTATCCAAGCCTACAATTTGTTTCAACAATGGGGATTAGAATTCATGGGAGAAATAAATCCACCCTCTAGTGGAAAACACAAGTGGCTCATCACTACCACCAACTACTTTACCAAATGGATTGAGGTTGTGCCCACCAGGAATGCCACTGAAAAGGTAATTATGAATTTCCTAGAAACTAATATTTTTTCAATATTTGGTTTCCCCAGCAAGCTCGTAACAGAAAATTCCCAAGAATTCAATTCCAAAGCCATGATTGACTTTTGTGGCAGTCACAACATTTCCTTGACACATTCCACACCCTATTACCCTCAGGAAAATGGCATAAAAGAATCATCAAACAAGACACTCATCGGAAAGCAAGAAATCCTAGGACTCTAAACTCAAGTATGCCTTATGGGATGACAGGATAAGCACTAAGAAGTCTCTGGAAACCTCACCATTATAGCTTGTTTATGGCATAGATGTTGTTTTTCCTACTCAGCTCGATATACCAATCCTGGAATTCTTGCAGGAGGATATTGAGGATCCCAATGACATCCAACGGAGGATATTCCATATTATAGAAGTTCAGCAGAGAAGAGAAGCATTTGATCATAGGACAGAGGCATACCAGAGAAATATCAAATCAACATTTGATAAGAAAACCAAGAAGGAGATTTTTCAGGAAGATGACCTGGTTTTGAGATGGGATGCCAGAAGGGATGACAAGTCCAAGCACGGTAAATTAGAGAACATAAGGTTTGGCCCTTTCAAGGTGATTGAAGTTATAGACAACAACACGTCCATCCTGCACAATCTATATGACACAGAGATATTTGGAGGCCTAATAAATGGGTGCTTCCTGAAACACTACTTTGTTTGAGGACGAGGGAAGGTCCCTCTTGTACCATAGACACTTTCTTTTATTGTTTCTTTTGATTAGTTAGTTGTGTGTGAATAAATACTCCATAGCCCAACAAGGCACTGGGGCGTACTTTCAATTTTTAATTCAATAAAATGCATGGATGAGGGACAGTAACAGATACGCAGGGCTGACAGATAAGAAACGAAGGTAAGTGATGAAAGGTAAGAGCAGTTATCTAATCTCAAGGCACCGATCTACAGTTCTTATCACCTAACAAGGACAAGCTATCCCCAGTTGGAGCCAATGTTGTAACCTAGGTCTGCATCCTCTTCCTCGCATCTCTTTTCCATATTCCTTCATCAAATTTTCCTCTTCTGGTTTGTTAAGTCATTTTCCCACTACTGAGTGTCTTCTCCCTTATTCGTCTTTTGAGTCTTTGCGTGTTTCTTTTCTATTTTTTCTTGAAGAGATGAAACATAAATATTGTTTGGTTCGAATTTCTTTTCATCTCGTTTTCCATGGATTGAGATCACCACAAGTTTCCCAAGCATTTTTGTATGTACAAGGAATGCTCGTGCACACGACGCAATGATCCTGTGCAACAAATTTTGGTCTTAGACTATGGGAATAGATGGGTAAATTTTCAATGGTACATATCCACCAAGAAAATCATATCAATGATTTTCATCCATTCGAGAATGCATAATTACAAAGAGTTTAACACCCAGAGTCATTAGAAGCCCCTAAGTCCGAGTTGTCGAAGACGTGAAGTGAATCTAGGTCGTTCACATATCATGACATGCAGCGACATCTTATCTACTTTGGCGATTTTCACTTCGGGAGTTTTCCAAGAACAAACATTCTAAACTACCGAAGAGCCAAAGACCCGAAGTCCTAAAGTGAATCAGGACCATACATCAATGGAGACACATGAAGGAAGATCGTCCACTTTGGGAGTTTTCCTCTGGGAGATATTCACGCTTAACATTTGAAACTCCCAAAGCCTGGATCTCTAAAGAGAATCTGGACCATTCGTCGGTCACGACACACGACAGTAGATCATTCACTTTGGAGATTTTCCTCCAGGAGATTTTCAGGTTTCACATTCGAAAGTCCCGAAGAGCCAAGGCCCTGAAGTCCCAAGGGAAATCTATACCATCCATCATACAGGGCACGTGGTGACAGATCAGTTACTTCGGCAATTCTCCTCCAGGAAATTCGAAGCACTAACTATTGAAACTCCTAAAGCCCAAAGTGTCGAAGCACGTGGAAACCAACAGTTGAGACACATGGCACACTCATGAGGCAGGAAACGTGGCATTCATCTCAGGTCATTTGGCTGTGTCATTCACCCATTTCCTTGTGACATGTGTCTCTGTTCTTTCCAAGACACCTCAACAGTCGTGATCTCATATGACATCAGACCGCCACGTCACTTCAGCCAATTTCCTCTAGGAGATGTTTCATGTTTCACATTCAAAACTCCCTAAGTAAATCTAGACCGTTGATCCCAATTCAACGAGAACCGTCAATCCTTGCAGCAGGTAAATTTCACCCTGATCTTGGATCGTAATCAGATCGATGGCTATAGTTCATTGCGGGGACGCAAACTTCCTTGACGTTAATTTTTGAGAGCGGTCCCGCAATTTAAACCATGGTTTTTTTGGAACGGTACGTGGCACTTCTAGTGATTTGTGGGCCCAAAGGCGGTCTAAATCCAAACCACCCTCAACATCCCCCACAATCACATGCTTGAATGATGTCATATCACCGTGTCACCTCACATGTCATCTCCCCTCACGGTACTTATTAGCACTGGGAATCACCTTCAGATTGCATGGAAGGTAATCCAGTTGTTGGGGTCCAGGTATGAATGATTTATTCACCCTTTTCCTACATTAATTTATCAATCTGGGTGCGTATCCTTTCAAGGCAATGCGCAAGGTATATGCAGGGGCAAGAGTACAATTCATTCTAGCCAAGGGTTTACAATTTAAGATTCAAAACATTACTGTCAACTGGATTAACTACAACTTCTGAAAGGTACTCATAAGAATCATACATTGTAACAACAAGCATAAGCTAAGAAATAATGTATTGTAACATCAATCATAAACTGCTAAATAACACACTGTAACAGCAATCATAAAACTGATAAATAACACACACAAGAAGACACAACACTTGATCAGAAGAGTGGGCCCAGCTCTCTGATCAGGGTTGTGCTAGTTACATCAAAGATGAAGACAACAAAATAGGTAATGTTTTATAAATATGAAAAAGGTTATTACAATCTCAATGGGGACATCCCCAGTTACAGGAATAAACTGTATTTTATACATCAAAAGGGGGAACAACCTCTTTCCCCAAAATGTGGTAACCGTACCCTTAAAAATATACATTAGTTGGAGTGGCACCAGTACCAAATAGACAAGATCAACGAAATGTCCAAGATGGTTCAGGGATCTGTGACTCCAGTTGTGCAGCCTCCTTTGGCTTGGTCGTTGTTGTTCTCAAAACAGATGAACAACAGATCTGTCACGGGATGATGAGGTCTTGATTCCTATTCTCCAAAAGCTACGGTCAAACATCCTTTTAGTGTTGCGAATAGGCAAAACTCTGTGACTTCACTTCATTAATAAAATATTCCAATAGACAAGGTAGGGGTAATTAACTCATGGATTTAGCACAATAAACATAGGTAAATAAGTGTAAAAAGGTCAAAAAGGTAATGGAAATGTAGCAGAAAGATAGCCCGATTTGGTGCCCAACATCTCCCCCCAACTAGCCTGTTGCATGCCCTCATGCAGTTTGTCGCTTCCACGGGTCTAGATTTCGCTGACTGTTGGATTCCTGAAAATGGGTGAGATCATATTCTTCGACCATCTTTGTTCCTGGAAATTTCAAACCATCTGAGAGGTGGACGTCTTCCCACCAATATTCTAGGACGATATATGTTGGAGTGTAATCTTCTACTAGAAACCAAATAGTGGGAAACTGAAACCAGAGTCCCATCCATCGAATCCCGCTTGTTCGGACACATGCCACATATCTAGGCACTCTGGGAAGCTCCCGTGCAAAATTTGGTGCCCCAAAAGGTTCCCTATTCCGGACAGTTGTAGGTGTGATCATCCACCTTTTTTGACAACAATCAAGGTCTTCTTCATGAAATGTGACTATTTTCTTAACACAAAGATCAAGGCACCAATTTTGTGTCCTCGACATTCTGTCTCTATTCGCCTCAATTCCCAAAAAGGTGTTGTGTTTATTGAACATGGTGACTGCCCTTTTGGGTTCTCCTCTTACCATAAACGTCTTTGTAACCTGATTAGATTCAAATGTGTTAAAATCCTTCTGCCATTTGATCTGGTTGAAAGTATAAGAGGTGAGGGCCCTTAAATGAATGTCTCCCACATACGGGACCGGATTGAAATCTCTGTCCAGGTGCAGCAGATATCCATGCAGGTAAAATTCACACATCAAATGCTGAGTTGGCACGTCGTGGTGCCTCATTATTTGGAGGAATTGTACACCATTTTCTATCTTATAACTAATCTCATTTTTTATGCTCTCCATGCAGAATAGAAGAAAACATTCATGTAAGAATAAAGAATAACTAGAAGTAGGGGGGAAACATGCCATCACCTCTTGCGCCAAACTAAACATCTGCTCTTTATCCGTTTTCAGTTCTGCCACTTTCTTTTCCAGCTGCTCCGTCTTGAGTTGTTGCTTCACATGCCTTAATCTCATGATGTTTATTCGCTCCACGTATTCAAAAAATAGTTGTGGAGGCTTGTTCCCGCGTTCTTCTGATGTCATTTTGATATTGAGTCACAGTAGATTTCCAAGTCTTCACTTCAACTGTCAAGGCATGCTCACGGTCTTCAAACAATCGCTCGATCGAGTCTGTTTGAGTAGCAACAGAGGTTATGGCTTCCTGGTCCGTCTGAGTTTCTGTTTCTACTCCTATGGTCTTGGGCTTTCTAGCTTTCTGCTTGTATTTCTTCATCCGCTCCTGCAATTTGTGTACATGTTTCCTTAGTTTCCTAACCTCCATCTTAAGTCGCGTTGTCTCCTTCAATTGCAGCTAATGTTTTTGTTTGACTGGGAGTCTTACGACCTTCTCGCCTGGCTCTTCCATTGGCTCATTCGTTGGGACCACTTCGCTTGGTCCCTCCTCTTCGCCTACAACTAATTCCTCTTGTTGCGTGCTCGCCGTGATTGGTGGTGCCCCTACAAGATGCTCTCCTACTGATGTATCTGTTTGAGTATCATCCACCTCACACAATTGTGGCTTTTGTTATAGAATTGGAGGAATGGCGAGATATTCTTATGTACGCCGAAGGGAACGAGTTCACCTTGCTCCTTTTGGAATAAGGGAGAAAAAGGATAACTGGCAGGGATCTTCAATATTTGTTCCCGAGGTCGACGTTGGTTCTTTTGGTTCGGTGCCAACCTCATGCCCTAGTTCTTCCAGCGCTTCTTCCATGGGTTCTATGGTCGAGGTGGTCACGACCTCTTCCTCCTTCTAGTTGTCCTCCTCCATCGATTCCATGGTGACAGGAGGTCCTTGTGGAATACCCTCAGTCGCAATATCGATCAATTCACCTGCTCCTGTTTGTTGTGACCCTACTTCTGTGGTTTTCATGCTATCAAATTATTCTTCTAATTCCACAGGCGAGACTGGTTCTTGTGGGGCAGCCTCGGTCGTGGTACTAGTGGGCCTTTCTGTGTCAACTTCTGCATCTTCTATTGATTCCATGTTTTCGACTTTCTCTTGGGGAGAAGCCTCTTCTTTGAATGCTTCAGCTTCCATTTCCACATCTTTCGGTTCCTCCCGGTCAACATAGTCATCTTCACCTACATTTTCCTCTTATGTGGCTTCTGGTTCATCTTCCTTGGCAGCCACAGCGGCTGCTACTTCTTCCTCTGTGGAGTCCTGAAACAGTTCCC
This sequence comes from Picea sitchensis, assembly GCA_010110895.2. Taxonomy (NCBI): domain Eukaryota; kingdom Viridiplantae; phylum Streptophyta; class Pinopsida; order Pinales; family Pinaceae; genus Picea; species Picea sitchensis. Next base: position 27,296 of record SNQJ01S0050312.1, on the reverse strand, counting down.
ACGGGATCAAAATTTGTCTGATGGCATTGATTACTAACAGCTGAACCAACCCATGGTGGGTGATGGTCACCAATACCTGTCGCGACTTCTGAGCCGAATGTGCCATTAGGTGAAGGCTTCTCAATAAGAAATAAGGCAGATTTAGTGAGAAATCCTCTGCTTGGGGAAATCGCAGGTGAGTTAGTAATCGAAGATGGTATTTGAATATGGTGGAGTATCTTCCTTCGCAAGGCATATATCTCATGAAAAATTCTACTACCTCCTTCCATGGATGCAGCACCGAATTTTGGTCATATCCTCGACCCTTCTGCACAATTATTTCTCCTGTCTGTAAAAAGGCTTCGGGAAACTCTGGAAGGATAGACCTTCTTTAAAACCATCGTTGTCCGTTTTGAGGGAGTCCACTGACTTTTGCAATGGCTTCCTTTGTCACAGGAATTTCAATTCCGCGGACCCGAGAGCTTCCTTCTCTCAAGTTGAGTGCAAAATTCGTCGCGATTTCTTCGTTCRACCCTTTCAATCTGTCAAAGTAAACATTCCAGCCCACGTTCTCAAAGACCTTCCATACCTCCTAATTGTTTCGAACTCTCATTGTATCTTCAGGTTCATGCTGCACAGATTGTCCACCCATTTCTGTAGAGGTGGAGTCAGCATGACGAATGTAGTTAGCTGGTAGGGGAAAATGACAGGGCTCCAAACCGTTGGCAACTGAAATAACGTCATATCGGTTTTGGGGGCGGCGGATGAAACAATGCTGGTATGTTTGGAAATGATGAAAGATTGTGGTGGTACTGTTAGAAATGTAATGTAGTGTGTTGGGGAGGTGATCGATTATGACTCTACACGTACGAGTACGCATTTGACATATCAAGTTATGATTACGGAATATCGAAATCATTAGATTTTGTTTGATGAGGATCGTGTGTCATAAATGGTTTTCATGGTATGTCGTCATTTGTTATGACGGTTCCCCCCCCCCAACTTAATTACGGTCGTCCATGACACGTTATGATGTCTTTTTGGAATATTTTAATTAAATCCATAAAAGTTAACGGAGATGTACCTGGGGGCCTACCTTATGGTGGAGTTGCAGCAAAAGGTCTAACGAAGTAACGACAACATGATGTAAGGACAACAAGGAGTAATAGTAACAACGAGTAGCAACAACAATAGAATAACGACGATGGTGGAGTAGCGACAGTTGTGGAGTAACAACACCAGCGGAGTAACGGTAGTTGCGGAGTAATGGCACCGGCGGAGTAACGGCAGTTGCGGAATAACAACACCGGCGGAGCAACGACAGTTGCGGAGTAACGGCATCGGCGGAGTAACAGCACTTCGTGAAGTAATCAGTGCACACCAGTGGAGTAATAGAAATGTCTTTATAGAATTACTGGTGTAGTAACAGTGTCGAGTGTTACATTTCTCCTGGTCATATTTGTTTGTTATCCCTGCAATAATACAAACAAGTAATTTTATATTTATTTATATATATGTATATATATATATATATATATTTTGAAGGCAGAGTGAGAGTGTCCTTCATTCCAACAATCATTAAATCAGATGATTCAGAGAGATTGTTAAGGTCCTAACCCGCACATAGGTAGATCAATGTATTCGGATGTAATAAAGGTCAATATTAATAAGACCTTTCAATAAAATAGAATAA
>SNQJ01S0050312.1:7501-25614 GCA_010110895.2 Picea sitchensis | reverse complement strand
AAATAGAATAAGGCGGATGTAAGAAGACCTAATAGAAGCTTCCGCTTCTAGAAGGATCTTCCTCTAGATGCTTCTTTTTAGTATAAATAGGAGTCGAGGGTATGAGAACCCTAGCTTGTATATTATTGTAACAAAGCGCTGCTTGATTGGAGGTTGCCCCCTCGAAGAGGCCTTGAACATTTCTATTTGATTCAAAGTGCTATTTCTGTTGCTATTTCGTATATCATTTCTGTGTATTGTGAAGATTATGCTGGATATTTTACTGTTATTCTGTCATTTCTAGCATTTCGTTTCTATTCTGCATATTTTATATATCTGGTATCTTGCAGAGGTGTTTGACAAAGGAATTTCTAGAGGCTAGATGGTGGTATACTTTTAGACGGTGTCCGTTTACTAAGAACAAGGTATTATTCTCATCTATTGTAATTAATCTAATCGTTCCATTGTCGAAGACTGCGTCCACTTGGTATGGCCCCATCCAACAAGTGCAAATATTGCCTTTGAAATCCTTAAATCGGGAATCATAAAGTAATTCCCAATCTCCCACATGAAACACCTTACTTTTGATAAATTTATCATGCCACTTCATTCTCTGTTGTTGAACAACAGTGGTCTTCTGGACAGCTATTAATCGAATCTCGTCTAACTCAGTCAGCTATTCCATTCGGTGTTTATGTGCTTCTAATGGGTCTAAGCCTACTTCTAGAGCTGTCCTGAGTGTACTGATCTCAAATTCCACTGGAAACAAGGGGACTTTACCATAGACTAATTCAAATGGTGAAAACCCAGTTGTGTTTCACCATGTTGTTTTGTATGCCCATAAAGCTTCTGGAAGTTTCTGTGCCCAGTCACGGTGATGACTTGCTACTATGTTTTTCAAGATATTTTCCAATACCTTGTTTGTGATTTCTACTTGCCCGTTCACCTGGGGGTGATAGGGGGTTGTCACTCTATGCTTGACTCCATATTTCTGCATCATCTTTCCTATCATGTGAGATGTGAACTGTGATCCTCCATCCGACACAATTTCCCTTGGAGTACCGTATCGAGCAAAAATTTATTCAAAAAGAAAGTCTGCCACTACTTGTTTTGTTGCTCTTGTGACATCTCTGGCTTCCACCCATTTAGTTACATAATCAGTGCAGACCAGGATGTAAGCTTTCTGATGAGAAGGTGGGTTGAAGGGTCCAACAAAATCAATGTCCCATTTCTCAAATGGTTCAAGGACTATCTAGGGTTGTAGAGGCATTTCATCTTCTTTCCCAGGTTGTCCCATCTGTTGGTAGCTATCACACCTTCGGACATAGTCTTGGGCATCACGAAATATGGAGGGCCAGTAATATCCCATTTGCAGCACTTTGTGACCTATTCTTTTATCTGCAAAATGTCCTCCATAGGGTCCATCATGTGTAGCCTTCAGTATCTCATAGATATTATCTTCTACCACACAACGCTGAATCTGTTGGTCAGCCCCTATATGAAAGAGATATCCTGCCATCCATGAATATCGGGTACTCTGGTGAATAATCTTCCTTTTCTCTTTATATGACAGATGTCGAGTCACCTTCCCTGAAGAAAGATAATTAGCAGAATCTGCATACCATGGAGTGTTAGCAGATACTACAAAAAGATGTTCATCTGGGAAATTATCTTCAATTGGTGTATCCTTACCCTCATGTTCTATCCTAGATAAGAAATCTGCAACCACATTTTCCTTCCCTGGTTTATCTACTATAGTGATATCCAATTCCTGTGGTAGCAAGATCCATCTTGTGATACGACCAAGGGTAACATGCTTATTCATTAAATACCTGATAGTTGCATGATCAGTATGCACAAAGGTAGGATACCTGGTAATGTAGTGTCGTAATTTGTTGATGGCATAAATGAAAGCAAGGAATTCTTTCTCAGTCACTGTGTAGTTTAATTCAGCCGAAGCCAAATTCTTACTAACATAGTAAACTGCGTATAGTATTTTTTCCTCTTGTTCTCCTAATACTGAACCAACCATTGTTTGGGAAGCATATGTATGAATATGGAAACGTAATGCCCAGTCTAGCCCTCTAAGGATTGGAGCGCTACATACCAATTCCTTAATTCTCATAAAGGATGCATCACAGTCCTATGTCCACACAAAATCTGAATCTTTTGTTAGCAATTGAAAAAGTGGATGTGCTACTTTAGCAAAATTTTCTATTAAACGCCTATAATAGCGAGCACAACTAATAAAACTGCGTACCTGCGTGGGCATTTTGGGTGTCGGGAAATGTTGAATTACCTTTGTCTTTGCTGGGTCCATCCGAATTCCTTCAGCTGAGAGAAAATGTCCCAAAACAATTCCTTCTTCCATCATCATATGACATTTGTACTCAATGAGACACACGCTTGTATACACCTTTCAAGAACTTTTTTCTAAATTTTTCAGCCCTTCAAGAAATGAATCCCCATATGGAGTAAATTCATCCATGTAGATTTCAACACTGTTATCTATCAAATCATAGAAGATTCCCAAAATTTGCCTCTGGAACGTTGTAGGAGCATTACACAGGCCAAAAGGAAGGACCCGGTATGCGAATGTTCCCCAGGGGCATGTGAAAGTTGTTTTATCCTGATCTTCAGGAGCTATCTGGATCTAGTTATACCCACTAAACCCATCTAGGAAGGAAAAAAACTTTTTTCCAGCCAATGTGTCCAGAACTTGATCAATAAATGGCAAAGGGAAATGATCTTTCTGTGTTTCCTTATTTAATTCTCGATAATCCATGCATATTCGCCATTTACCATTTTTCTTAGGGACCATTACTAATGGAGAGACCCATTGGCTATATGATATGGGGTAAATAAAACCTACGTCTAGTAATTTCTGAAGTTCTTCTTTCACGATATTTTTCAGTGCGGGGTTCATCCTTCTCTGAGGTTGTCTCAAAGGATGACAATCCTCCTTAATATATATATGATGGGTACATGAATTAGCAGGGATCCCCTTCATATATGTATAATCCCAGGCGAAGGCCTCTTTGTGTTTCCGAAGTACATCCACAAGTTTCTTCTTTTGAGGTTCTGACAGGGTTGGATTAATATTCAGGGTTCTGCCTGGTTCTAGTTCTACTGGAACACTTTCACTGGGTGCATCAATAGGTAGCTGCTCTAATCCTTATGTTGTTTCAATTGTTTCCTGAGTCTCACAGCTTAAGACAGATTCTAGGAATTGTTGATTTGTTTCAGAAACAGAGCAAGGTTCGTCCATGAAAGAGGTAATTACATCATCTTATGATTCTGTTTTCAACTGAAGGGCTTGTCCAATAGTGAGAACTGGCCTCAATTCCTCATTTTCTGTTTCAGACTCTTTCCCAGGTAAAATTTTCTTGCTTCTTGCTAGTTTTATGGATGGGTTTGGTTCTGCAGGTGGGTATAACACTAAGTTCTTAATGTTGTTCCCATTGGAAATAACCATGTGCCCTGATCAGCACCCAATGTAAGAATCTGCAATAGCCAGCCATGGTCTACCCAAGATCAAAGGATGGCCTCCCACCGAAGATTGCATCTGTAAGACTAGAAAATCCACGAGATAGTGCCATGAATCTACTGAAATTGTTACATCTTCCAACTTTCCTACAGGTTTGACTATGGATCGGTCTGCCAATTCCAATACTATAGGTGTATGTTTCAAGTTACGAAGACCTAATGCATGCATGGTTTTAGTGGTGATGACGTTGATGGCAGCACCCAAGTCTACCAACACATTCAGAATCTGTACCCCATTAATCTGTACTGTCAGAATTGGTTTCCCTGGATCTCCATACTTTTCAGGCATTGACTTTCCCATCATGAAATCTGATAATTTTCCCATAACATGAACGGTAAGGGGGTCTTTGGATTTCTTTGCAGATTTCTTTGAACGGTATTCCCTAAGAGTCTTTGCATATATTGGCACATCCTTCATCGCTTGTAACAAGGGAATTTTAACAAAAAAATTATGCAGTTCTCCTAATAAATCAAATTCAGCTTGAGGGCTTGATTTACTCAAAGTTAGTCTCTCTAGGTAAGGTGGTTCAGATTGATGTTGTTTTATAGGAGATGCCTGATTTCTATCAGTCTTTTTTGGCTCTTTACTAATTGGTTCTAATTCCTTACCTTCACCGTCGAGTCGTTCCATGGTAACTGGAGGAGGTTGAGCATCAACTGTCCTCCCTGATCATAGATTCATTTCATACAACTCTGCAGTGGAAATGTTATATGAAGGTAGGTTAAGAATGTCAGTTTGATGAACTCCCTGCTATTAGGATTCGGATCAGGTTGGATTGGGAGTTGAGGGCGGGTAGGTTGGTTACCTGGAGGCACATTAGAGGGCAGTTGCAGTTGTTTCTGTGGCATCGATTGAGGAAACTGCTCAGGAGGGGATCCTCGCCAAGTTGGAGCCCATGAGAAGATTGAACTGGTTTGAGGGTTCCACTGTTGCCACAGTGGAAACTGGTATTGTGGCCACATGGGAGGATAAGTCATGGACTGCAGATTCATATTAGATCTGCGTATTCATATTAGATTCATATTGAAATACTAAGATGGATCTGCGTATATACCCTGATTTCCCATTGGTGGTCAAGGTTGCTATGGCTTTCTAGACCCTATGAGGTACAGTTGCTCCATGTCTTTCCCCGTTCCTTGAAATACTGCTTTCAGGCCTGGTAGGGAGGGGCATGAGCTTGTTGCATGATTTAGCTTGCAGATTGCACATTCCTCTATGGATTTTAATGGACATTCCCTCTCTGGATGCTTCTTTCTACATGTCAGGCAGAATATTACCATAGTCCTATCCAATTCCAGTTGCTTATGATTTACTTGCAGCGTATCCATCTATGCTCACAGGGTGTTGAGGATATCTGTCCTCAGATTGTCTAGTAGGTTTCCGATTTCTTCTTTCGTAACACCTTCACCAGACCCTTTTACTGAGTGAATCCCTTGTCTATTTCTTGCAAGTCCTCTTGAGCACTGAATGCATAACTCACAGATACCTTCACAGATTTCCTTAGAGATGTCTCATTTTCCCACAATCTTCAATAGCTCCATTGAATCCTCACGGAAATATCGGAGGAGGATAATTTTAAGAATTTCCTTATCTAGGTCAGAGTGAACCGACCTCTGTAAGGTGTACTTGAATCGTTCCACACAATCTTCCAAACTCTCATCTTATTTTTGTGCGAACTTGAAAATGTCTTCCTTAATGTTTCGGGATTTACAGTAATCTTGGTATTTTTCCAGAAAAGTTGTTCGCATATCATCCCATGTGAAAATAGTGCTTCCTCCAAGGCCCACGAACCATTGTAGAGATGTACCTTTTAGTGTAGAAGGAAAAAAATTTAACTTTTGGGCTTTCGTCGTGTAGTCATACCCTCGGCATAGTCATACCCTCGACATACTATGTTGAATTCAAATAGAAATGTGTCGGTATCTTCTGAAACACGCCCATGAAAGTTTGGTAAGGTTGCTAATGGAATAGGCTTAGTGGGAGCACCAACTCCCAGGTTTCCAATTGGAAACTCGATAGTGGAGGTTCTGGGAGCCATAAATATCTTCCAATAATCGTTGGGTATTTCACCAGACTTTGTAGGAGATGGATGAGGCTTCCTTACCCCTTTGATCCAAGTTTCTTTAGAAGCACTTCCCCGGTCCCTTGGTGATGCAAATGCTCCTTCTATCCCTTCTTCTGCATTCTGATGACTTGATCCCTCTGCTACAACCTTCTCTCTCTTGTTGGAGTGGTCTGACTCTGTCGAGGCTCTGCTTGCGACCTCTTCCCCCTCTTCTACCAGCATAATATTTCCTTGTTCAGGTATGCCACTAGATGTTTCTTCAACTACTAGAGGGACCTGTTGTATTGTATCACCCAAGAATGTTGTAGACAACACTGGTTGATCTACTGATTGTCCCTCACACTTTACTCTTCATGCCCTTGGTCTCACGGCTACGCGAGATGATGTTTCTGATTCATCATTTTCTATAATATGTTGGATGAAGGTCTTTCTTCCCAAATTTGGTCCTCCCTTCTTTGGGGCTTTCCCTCTGCCCCCATTATTCGGTTCTTTGTTCATACAAGTGAGGGTTTTGGCATGAACCTACAATGCTTTAGTCTTGAATTAAGGTGTCAAAGGACCATTCCTTCCCCAAGACAATTGATCTTATGAAAAAGAAAGGAAGCTAAAAGAAACAAGAATCTAAGGTTCAGGGCTCGGAGCAGGGTGTCAAAGGACTCTTCCCTCCCCTAGAAAAGAACAAAACACACTGCAGGAAAGACCTAATACCTTTCAAACCTGAAGCAGGGCGTCAAAAGACTCCTCCCTCCATAGGGTTTCAATAAAAACACAAGGTTTTGAAAGAAATAAATCTTAACTCAGGATCTAGAGCAGGGCGTCAAAAGACTCCTCCCTCCCCAGGACAAGAGATTGACAAAAATGAAAAAGAAAAAATAAAAACAAGCAGAAAGATCACCTACGCTTAGGACCTGAAGCAGAGTGAGAAAAATCGTTCTCTCCCCAAGACGAGATATTGACCCTCTGGTTGGTCCGGATCATTGTCTTGCACCTTGTTAGCCTCCCCAGCAACAACGCCAAAATGTTGGGGTCCAGGTATGAACGATTTATTCACCCTTTTCCTACATTAATTTATCAATCCGGGTGTGTATCCTTTCAAGGCAACTCGCAAGGTATATGCAGGGGCAAGAGTACAATTCGTTCTAGCCAAGGGTTTACAATTTAAGATTCAAAACATTACTGTCAACTGGATTAACTACAACTTCTGAAAGGTAACAGCAAGCATAAGCTAAGAAATAACGTACTGTAACAGCAAGCATAAACTGCTAAATAACAAACTGTAACAACAATCATAAAACTGATAAATAACACACACAAGAAGACACAGCACCTGATCAGAAGAGCGGGCCCAACTCTCTGATCAGGGTTGCGCTGGTTACAACAAATATGAAGACAACAAAATAGGTAATGCTTTAAAAATATGAAAAAGGTTATTACAATCTCAATGGGGACATCCCCAGTTATAGGAATAAAATATATTTTATACATCAAAAGGGGGAACAACCTCTTTCCCCAAAACGTGGTAACCGTACCCTTAAAAATATACATTAGTTGGAGCGGCACCAGTACCAGATAGACAATATCAACGAAATGCCCAAGATGGTTCAGGGATCTGCGACTCTAGCTGTGCGGCCTCCTTTGGCTTGGTCGTTGATGTTCTCAAAATAGCTAAACAATAGATCTACCACAGGATGCTGAGGCCTTGATTCCTATTCACCAAAATATTTGGTCAAACGTCGTTTTAGTGCTGCGAATAGGAAAAATTTCGTGACTTCACTTCATTAATAAAATATTCCAATAGAAAAGGTAGGGGTAATGACCTCATGGATTTAGCACAATAAACATAGGTAAATAAGTGTAAAAAGGTCAAAAAGGTAATGGAAATGTAGCAGAAAGATAGCCCGATTTGGTGCCCAACACCAATACCCATCAGATTATGTGTAAATGAAAATGAGTTTTTTAGGGGTCAAATAGATAACACTAAAAAATGATGATGTTCTAACTCAGAAATATGGGCTAGCATGCAAGAGAAATTAAGGTCCTGACTAACTTCAATCAATAAGTGGGAGTAAATGTGAACAAATGGAAGACGTTAGTGAGAAGAATGTAAAGGTTTTTGTAAACATTAGGTCTGCAAGCAACCTAAAGAAGAAAAACTCTAACACAAGATCTTCATGAGTTCAAAGTTTAAGGACACTAAAGAAACATAATAATAATATTATAATCAAACATACATCATAATATCACCACAACCATTCATGTGAATCATTCAAGCATGAACACTTCATCATCAAAGGCAAATACGCTGGAATAAGAAAACAGATTTCTATTAACCAAGAAGTCTTGAATCAAGTACATAACCAGTACATAGTAACTTTATCAAAATATTACAGTATAAGGGAGCCTATCTCAACCATTTGAACCTGCTAAAGAATTTAGACTACCTATTTATAAAAAAAAGGGAGGTCACAGCTGGAGGCACGATCTGGCCTTCTTCCCATGAAAATCTCTAAGAATTTATTCCATCTAACAACTTAACTAACAACTGTGCTATAAAATGGGGAAATGTTGGTCACTAATCCAACCAATATTTGAACGGACTTCATCTCCCTTTGATGGGAAACTCCTTGCCTTCCAATTGTCCTTCAGGGGAATGTAATTGTCATCATGTTGCCAGTTGTTGTCTCTGCACATCTCCACATCATCAGTTATTCATAAATATGCTAACTCGACTCTCCTTGATCCTTGGTATATGTTGGTAGCATCATTTGGTAGCGCTATGAGTAGTGCACTTCGTAGAGCCTTTACCAAATTTCTTGTGATTTTGTAGCTCAATCTCCAAAATAGAGAAGTTGAAAAGATAGCACCAAGTATGTGTGTCTTCTGTACAAAATTCAGCTTCTGTCAAAATTTTGGTAGCGCTCGCCTGTGTATCCTGTGAAACTTTCGGTAGCGCCTGCCTGTGTATCCTGTGAAACTTTCGGTAGTGCCCACCTGTATAATCCACTCTTCTGTTAAAAATTTGGCAGTTCCATCATAATTCACAGCACCTTCACTTGAACATTGATAGAATTGGTAGCGACCGCGGGTATTAGTAGTGCCATTAGTCTTAGGCGATTTGCCAACATTATAGGTAGAAGACTAGTCAAACATCAAAAATAGATTATTCTGTAACGCCATAGTGTTACAGAATGTCTGTGCTACTACTGTTGAAGGGATTAATTCTTTGTGAAAACCAAAAACTCTGAACAGTAAGTACTAGAAGCCTGCATAGGTGGAAGATAAAGTATTTCATCAATGGATTATCTTTGCAAAAAAAGTCCATCTTCAAAAATGGAGCTCACCTTTCACCAGATACTTCATTAACCTGACACTCCTTCTTGTAGAAGGAGGACTTCCCTTTGGAACAATAGGCTTCTTCTATTTAGTAGTGGTCACCTTTTTCATTGGAGTTATGCTCTCCTTGGCTGCTAGTTTCTCATTTTCAATAACAGCTTCAACCAATACATTCAAGTTCCCTTGAGCCATTTCGTCTTCGAATAATTGCAGTTCAGCTTTGAGATTGAAAATATTTTTTTTCCTATAGAGGTTCTTGAGCTTCCTATGAAGAGGTTGGGCTCTCCTGGATGCAAATCTTGCTAGATCAACAGTGTGGTTGTATCCATCCATGAGTTCTTTCATATAAACCCTGTCAGACATGGCTTCTGTTTCAAATGAGCCACCTCCTTCCTAGCATCCCTGAGTTTTTTGATTAATCTTTTGAATGTATGGCTGCTAGGTGGAGTAGTGATGTGAGCAGTCTTAACAGGATTTTTAATGGCTTYYTTTTCCTGCTGCACATGAATTTATTATTCTACCTCAACAGGCTTCTCAATGACTTTTTCTTTTTGCTGGACAGGGATTACTTATTTTATCTTAACAGGATTTTTAATGCCTTTTTCTTTCTGCTACACAAGGATTACTTCTTCTATCTCAACGGGATTCTTAATGCCTTTTTCTTTCTGTTGCTTCTTCTTTAGGATGGAGACCTTTGGTAGGACCTGTCCTTCAACCGCCTCTTTAAGAGTTGATGACCTTGTGAAAGGCCTTCTGACCTTGGTGATGATTGCTGAAGGAGATGAGGAGAAGTGTAGCTTCTTCCCTTTCTTTGTTGTAGTCTTAGTAGAATAAGGGACCTATTCTAACTCTGGTGCAGGAGGGGGTGAAAGGTTTCTCTGTGGATAATGGTAGGCCTCCTCCTCAGTTATTGCAACCTCCTTGATGGCCTCTTAATACTGAACATGAACTCTACTCTTTCTTTTCTTTCTAGTGTCAGTTTGAGCAACACTGGTGGATGGTAAAAGGCTTGTTATCTACGAATGAGGAGTAGTTTCTATGTTCAATTTCGTGTGGGAAACAATAATGAAATCTTCCCATGAGATATCCTTCTTATTTATTTCTTCAGAAACCAACATTATAATCAACCCAGAATGAAATATGTTTGTATCCACAGCCTTTGACTTAGATTGAACCCTATCTGACATCTTGCCTATGCTCCTTACCAAGTAGAAGGGAATGTTAATTTCAATTTTACCAGTAAAATGCAACAGAAGCCTTAAATGATACTAGTATAGTGTATTGAACCTCCCTTCACACGTAAAGTACCTATGAATGATCCTCAATATTTTATCGAATTCCCCAACCAGATAATTTCTTGGCACCCCTTTGGAAAGATTGTCAGTTTGATATTCAGGATTAAGGAAATATTTGGCATAGGCTTCATATAAGGCCATGGATTTAAACCAACTCTCACCAGTGATAGGGATCCATGTAGTAGCGGAAATGGATGTCTCAAGCACCTCAAATTCTAGGTCCCCTACCTTGGTCTTCAGGCCATCAAAATGTAAGGCAAACTACCTTGTCACCTCAGGATGACCTCTTTGCATATTTTGGCAAAACAAATTCTCTATCCATGTGCTCTACCTCAAATAGATGCATATCTACAGGCTCTATTCTAACCACATTACCTCCCTTGTGTGACTTCTTCTTCTAAGGAGTCTCCATAGTTTAGGATCAACAACCTTAGGGATATAGAGTGATGATAACCAGGAGGATCAAAGAGTCAGACCTCAAATAAATAATGGTTTCTCCCTTTTCAAGCTTTTCCTTAATTCAGACTGGTTGCTAGCTTAGGAAAGACTGACTGTGAAAATATCTCCCTTGAATGTGTACAGATATGAATACTGAGGAAAATCATATAATGCAAGGATACCCTGTGATTGTCTTTGAAAACTAATTGAAACAACCCAACTCAACTAACAAAGGAGGTAAGGGAAAACAAACAGCGTCGTTTCAGTAGCATCTTTGGGTAGCACACTGTGCATGCAGAAGATAAGACTTGCTTGGACACTGAGAGCTCAAGAGAAATGACGAGCGGGTGTATCAAAACCAATAAATAGGTGGTGGGATCTACAGGTTTCATTGGAGGGAAAATTGATAAGATGGCGTGAAGAAAAGATCACCTCTAGCTATGCAGATGTAATGGCTACCAAGATCCTGAGCGCTAATTTCTCCTTGAAATTAATATGCAGAGGGGGGAAGAACGCAGAATACCTGGAGAATAAAAACAACTCGAAGATTCAGCAATATCTTAGGAAAGTATCACGAACAACTTGGCCTCCGAATCCACCTCAGCATCAGATCTGGTAGCATTGCTACAAACTGGTAGTTTTTGCAGCGCAACAGTTTGAGTTTTGAAAATTCGAAAACCGTTAGAAGAGCTCATAAATATGAAACCTCGAAAGCATATTTTAACCACCCATGGCACTAAAAACAAGGAACATATGACATCAACGCCATAACCACAAATCATGGTAAGATATGATGGACAATGAATGCGCTACGAAAACTCTTGATGAGTTGGCAGCACTCTCTTTCAAAAAATGATTTGACCAGTAAGAAAAGTACAAAGGGGACAACAAGGCAAGGTTACGAGGGCATGAGTGAGGAAAGTGGTAAGTCAAGTCAAGCTGATCGTGTAGTGAGTCGATCCTAGTGTCAATTCATGAAGGGGATCAAAAGATAGGTGATAAAAATGGTCCTGAGTCAAATATTTGTGTGAGGATCAAAACATAAGTCATGACTTAAACCTTTATTTATCAAGGGAACCTAAAAAAACACACTTTTAAGGGGATAAATCAAAAACTAAAATCTAAGGGCTTAGGGAAAATAAAACTAAAGGATAGTGACCCAAGGCAACTTAGTGTGATAACAATACTCACTACCCTTGCTCCTCTCACCACCCAACAGTTGTCCTTCATTAAACCCCACACTGATCTCCATCGGCGATGGCCCACCTCTCCAAATCAACGATCCTCAAGAACTCGTACCCCCCCTCTCTAAGACGCTTACCACCTAAACCCCCCTCCAATTTCCTCTTGATTTTTTTTTCAATACCGCCTCCTCTCACCTTTCGCCACCTATTTTCGACTCACTTCTCATTCTATCTACTCCTCCTCTCCCTAAGAACCATTTGTATCCCTCGCTACTCATCATCTACCCTCACATTCATTCATCACATATCCTGATTGGATGCTCACCTCCATGTCTCTCACCATGCCCAATAGGTCGACAACCATTCCAGCGAAGCTATTTCATAGGTACAAATGGTATCTAACGAGGTCAGTACAAAGTGTTCTTGGATTTTGAAAGCTCAGGTGTAGACAAGGAGCTAAGTCTCAGTCACAGGTCGATGCAGATTAATTCCAGAAACACTTCAACAAGATCTGCTCATGCAGCTGGTCATCTCCAGTGGCCTCCAACAGCTTGCAGACATGTTGTTGTTCAACACAGATCTCTTCTCCATCACTTCGAGGCCTTTTTTTGGCCACTCAATTCCTCTAGCACATGCATCAGTTCTGTCACAGAGACAATAGTAGATTCATTTCATTAAGTCCAACATTTTCCTAGATTAGATGCAAGAGTGGTATTTTTTGTGTGATAAGAACCACTCCCACTGTTTAATTCTGGTATCTTAGTGAAGTTAATATTTTGTTTTACGAACAGTTCCCTAGATCGAGGTCTCGGTTCCCTAAGGACGAGAGCCTCTGCAACTCTTTTAAATAGTTATTTTTTGGATATTTTAAAGGTCATATTTTTGAGAAAGGAACAACAATACAACATAATGGTTGGACCCGTTTTATGCATGGATTAAATCTCTCTACCTGGTGAACATAATTTTGGTGACAGTGTTTCGTATAACTCTTCATGTGTTTTCATTCTTATCTTGAATACAGTTTTTTATTTGTGCAACATACATTTCATTTCCTTTCAGCTATTGTATGACTTATTTTTACGGATATGCAACCTGTCAAACAACTAATGCTTTGGTAAATATTTTTTTTCTGCAACCTGTGGGAGTTATTTTGTTTGGATACATGCTTGATGTCTTGAAATGATATTTTAAGTATTGAACTTCTTGCAGCAGATTATTCACTGAGTAGTTTGTTGTTTCTCTTTGTTTTATGTTATTTCATTGGTCTGTCATTAGTGTGCCATAAGCCAAGGAGGGCCCTCATCCATATTGGATTTCCAACCCAACCTTGCCTTTGTCTTGATATAATAACCCTCTGACCAACCAATAAAAATTTAAAGAAACAATCATTCTAAACTAATAGGTCGCCTAGATTTTCCATTTTGTAGTCAGGTGCAGACCTTATGATCCAGAATATTAGAAGAAAGAAATGAATACAGATTATTAATAGGTTCTTAACACAAAATAATAGAGATACAGTAAAACTGGTTTTCTATTCAATAACGAAATAAGCTGAAAACTGTAAAATGCAGCGGAAACAAGCTTGTTGGAATGGTGGCAGCTTATCTCTGAGAAGAGATGTGACGGTTGTGCTCATTTGCAAGAAGATCCTTACAATGAGGCTCTGAAGGACTTTTTACAATAAGCAGGAATTTCAAAAACTCTAGACATCCAAAAACATAACCCTAGGAGATGAAGCACCAAAAGTCATGTGGGCCCCGTTTGGGTAAGTTAGTACATCAACTTCTTGAGGTCGTAACTTTTGCATACGATATCTATTTTAGGCGTATGATAACCCGTTGGAAATATATCATCGAGGAGATTCATTTTATGTGAAATAGTGAAGGAACCTACATATTGAAAAACGTTTTTCCCAAAAAAAAACATTGTTTAGGGCCTCAAAACGGCTTCGGAAGTGAAAACTGCTAAAAATAGTAAATTATCAAAATTGACATAAAATTGTTTTGAGCTAGTTGGAAAAGGTGGGTGGCCACCGATATCCATCTGGATCAATCCTCCATCCTTAGGAAGAAATGGTATCCATTGCGTTGAGTTCCCCCATCCGATGAGGAAATTTCTGCTGAATTTGGCCCCGTGTGAGCCACTTGCCTTGGTGCAAGAGTTGCCTTGCTTTGACAACTCGATAAAGCTAGATCCTTTGCTATCGAGTGCCCTTGATCTGTGTGTCCACAATATGATCATTGGATGCATGTTGCATGCAGTCAGGTTTGATATCTGTTGGTTTCAGTTGTTCTGCTACTTCTGAGGTGTCTAATAATGGTGGGAAATAAGGGTGAAGGAGATCCACGTTGAACACTGAGTGCAAGCCAAGGAAAGAAGGAATGTTGAGATCAAATGAATTATCCCCCATGGCCTTGGTGATAGTGTACAACCCATAATAGAGTGGGCGAAGCTTCTGATGGGGTCCTATAAGGTGTTCTTTCTACAAGTGCAACCAAACTTTGTCGCCTACCTGAAACTTATGTGGCACCCAATGTTGATCATGGCATTGTTTGTACTTGTCATTGGACTTCTATAGGATATCCTAAACCTATTGGAGGATTTTTTGGATCCACTCAATGAATCAGGTGGCTTTGTCAGCATCAGTTGGAGCAGGAGATGATTCATTCGAGGTGGTCGGAAGGGGAAGTACAACATCTATGGGACCCAATGGTTGGAATCCCAACCCCGCCTGAAATGGGTTGTGATGCAAGGCTAGGTTGTAACTATGTTGGACAGAGGGAAGGATCTCATCCCATGTGTGAGGATTCTTTGAATCATACATGCGAAGGATATGCACAATCATTCGATTTAAAACCTCGGTTTGGTCATCTGTCTGGGGGTGGAAGGTCGTGGATTTGGTGAGCTTGGTGTCCAGCAGTGACCAGAGGCTCGACCAAAATGTGTTGAGAAATCGATTGTCCCGATCTGAGACAATGGTTTGTGGGATTCCAAAATGTACCTAGACTCATTCAAAGAAGATCTTGGTAGTGTCCTCTATTTTGATTCTCTTCTTGCAGGCAACCAAAATCTCCATCTTAGTAAAGAGATCAACAACCACAAAAACACATTCATTTCCCCGCTTGAAGGACGGGAGGCCTGACATGTAGTCCATTGAGATGGATTCCCATGGTCTGTCAGGAGTAGGAAGAGGGGTGTACAAGCCCTATTTCTTAGTGGTCGTTTTGGAAATAGCATAGGTAGTGCAGGACCTGATATACTTGTTGACCTCCTGTCAAAGTTTCGGCCAGTAGAAATGTTTATGTAGCATCACCACTGTATTTTCGATGCCAAAGTGTCCTGCCGCCTGACTGTAGTGGGATTCCCAGATCATCTTCGCTCGCTCTCCTGATGGAACACAGATATGGCCCAAACGACACAACAACCCATCCTGAATATGGAAATTATAGGCAACTGCGTTTGCACCCAACATTTGGTAGGTGTTGGCAAAGTCTGGGTCTGTTTCATAAAGTCGGGGCCATCCATAAGTCTCATGGCCGCAAGAGTCTAGCACCATGGTGAGTGTCACAACTGGCGGTCTACTCAAGAAATAAATGACGCGATCAGTGCTTCCTATTTTATACTTGATGTTGAGGTGGAATTTTTGCAAGTATGTGGACAAATTTTGATGGTGGTCATTCTGTAATTTTCCCTGTGTCACCATGAACTGCAATGGCTTATGATCATTGTGGATGACTATCTCCTTCCCAAGAATGTAATGTCTCCACTGGAGGTAGAATTACATAATGGAGTACATTTATTTTTCATAAGTAGGGTACTTACGGACAACATCTGATAGTGTCTCAATATGATAGGCCATGGGGTGGTTGTGCTGAGTGAGAACAATGCCCACAACATAGTCTGAAGCATCTGTCTCAATCGCAAAGGGATGTTGGAGGTCTAGTAGTGAAAGTATTGGGGTTGAGCACAAGAGCTTCTTCAAATCACTGAACACTTGTTTTTGGGACCATCCCCACACAAATTTTCCCTTACCACCACCCTTGTTTATTTGGTTGAGGGCCCATGCAATATGGGAGAATCCCAACACGAACCTGCAGTAGAAATTGGCAAGGCCCAAGAAGCTCTGAAGCTCAGTGAATGTGGTTGGGGATGGCCAGTCATGGATTACTTGGATCTTGGCTAGATCCACATGCACACCATGCTGATCAATGATGTAGCCCAGGTAATGGATCATGTCCATGCCAAAGGATCATTTTTCCAAGTTGGCGTATAGCTTGTGCTGTCGTAGGGTGTGAAAAACCTATTGAATATGTTGCAAGTGTTCGGCCCAAGTCTTGTTGTAAATGAGAATGTCATCCAGATACACCACTACAAAAGTATTGGTGAATGGTCGCAGGATATCGTCCATCATCATCATGAAAGTGACTGGAGAATTTTTCAAACCAAAGGGCATGACCAACCATTAAAAGAGGCCTTCCTTTGACTTGAAGGTGATCTTCCATACATCTGTTTGTTCTATTGGGACCTAGTGGTAGCCAAACTTCAAAAAATCTTACTAAATTATTTGGCCCCCGTGAGTTGATCAAGGAGGCCATCTTGTCAGGGAATCAAGTACCGATTTTTTACTGTGATTTTATTGAGAGCCCAGTAATCAATGCAGATTCGCCAGGTTCCATCTTTCTTTTGTACCAAAATGATTGGGCTCCCACAAGGTGATGAGCTGAGATGGATGTTCCCCTTGTGGAGAAGTTCTTGGATCTGTCACTTGATCTCCTCATTATCTAACAAAGAGAAGCAATATACTGGCCCATTGGGCAGTGGTGTGTCAGGGATCAGATCGATGGGTTTCTTGACCTAGCAATGTAGAGGTACCCTTGTAGGTGAGGAGAAGATATTCAAGCATTCTTCCACGAACTTATCTACCTGCTTCTTCTTTGTGGAGAGGTCAGCCGCAAATACCCTGGATGTGGCTATGATATTTCTCTTATTCTGAGAGAAAATCAAAAAGAATACAAACTTCTCCCTCTCAGAGATGATCTTCCTACATTACTTAGCAGAGATCAAGGAAACAACACTAGGTGGGACTACCTCGGGTATCTTATACAATTTCCTGTTCAAATTAATAATAACACTATGAGGCATAGACTCATATATAACATGAGATTTACATAAATAAGGTTGGCCCAAAACAACATCACAAACATCGAGAGGATAAAAGTAACATAATACCTCGTCTTTGAAGGGCTTGATGTCGTACGACAATCGACACTGTTGGATGACACGAAGATCACTTCCTTGGAGGAGCCATCCAATGGTGTAGGGTTGTGGGTGCGGAGTTGTTGGAAAGTCCAGCCACTTGAAGACCTCTGCTGAGATGAGGTTCTTCTGGCTACCGCTATCCATGATGAAGTGCAGCGAGGTGACTTTTACCCACATCTTTGAATGGAAGAGGTGCTCTCCTTCTACCGACTCGTCTGGTTCACCGGGCTGGAGCTTGGTGGTAGCAATGGTGGCACTAGGTTCCATGTCAATTATCCTTCTTCCCCTTTCTAGTTCATGATCAGAGTCATAATATGGATCTGATTCAAAGGATTTCACTTTGGCCACTAACGACGTCTTTGAGCGGAATTCAGCAGTGTTATACCAAGGGATCTTGTGGAAGTCGCACCACTTCCTGGTATCTTTCTTTGCATTTCCGGTGTCCTTATTTTCTTGCAACTTGGACTGGTTGTATTCATACGGTCCATATTTTATCTGTCCTTTGTTCTGTGGGTTGGGGCCTCCCTTTCCTATCTTTTGTTGTGAGGGGTTCCCAGGCCCAAATTTCCGCATCTTTTGTTTGAGCTTCTGCTCGATTTTGACGACATATCGGTAGGTCGTGCCCAAGGATGAGATGTCCAAAAAATCTATTTCAGTATGGATTGATCTATGCATAGCATCATGATACTTGAGAACCATATGTCGCTCCAAATCTTTGATACCCAACTTGGTGCACAAGGTATGGAAGATATTTGTGAAATCTGGCACTGCTTGGTCTCTTTCTTGTCGCAATGTGGTCCATTTGGTATACAGGTCGTCATAACTTCCGACGGGGTAGTATTTTTCCTTAATAGAATCCATGAAGGATTACCAGGTGGTCGTGTGATGCAGGAGCATAGGCTCAGGGAAAATGAGTTCATTCATGACTTGATCAAGGTCAAGAAAATCAGAGAAGACCTAGAGTCTCACATAAATGTAATTTCTTTATTTTCATTTAAGAATTGAAAAATGGA
>SNQJ01S0050311.1:33131-46984 GCA_010110895.2 Picea sitchensis | reverse complement strand
GTTTCAGGGAGCTACAAGACTCGACAAATTCCTTATATCGGAGTCAATAATTATGTAGGGGCTAACCTTAGATTGCAACATCCTTCCCTGGGGTGGATCTTATCACTGGCCAGTGCAACTGGAAGTAGGCTTCCAAACAACACCAAAGAACAGACCCTTCAGATTCAAGAAATTATGGATTGATCACCCGACTTTCAAGGAAAGAATCAAACAGTGGTGGCGGGAGGAGCAACCGGAGAAAGGGACAAGGATGTTCCAACTTCATAAGAAACTTAATTACATCAAAAACAAGCTCAAAGAGTGGAACAGGGATACCTTCGGGAATATAAACAAAGAGAAAAACAACATAAAAGAAAAAATGAAAAAATGAAAAAACTCCAAGAAACCTGCATGCGGGAAGGCTATACTGAGGACCGGAAAAAGGAAGAGATCCAAATGACCCAAGATTGGGAGGCGCGATGCCAGCAGGAAGAAACACTCTGGCATCAAAAGTCCTGCATCTGATGGCTAAAGGAGGGAGAGCGGAACACCAAGTTTTTCCATAGAACAACCATGGCTAGAAGAGCCCACAACAAAATCTTGAAAATCAAGAACTAGGATGGAATCAAACGCGAGTCACATCAAGAGATCGAAACCGCTCTGGTCAAACACTTCCACGGGATAGCCCAAGAACCTCACTAAGACAGATCGAAGGCCATTCAAAGGATAACCCAGCGTATTCCACGCCTGGTCACAAAGGAACAAAACATCTCCCTAAACAAACCTATTACCAAGGAAGAAGTTGACTAGGCTCTCCAGGAAATGCCCAGTGGGAAAGCACCAGGCCTAGATGGCTTCACAGTGAAGTTCTTCAAAACCTGCTAGGAAACCGTCAAACATGAAGTTTACAAGGTAGTAGAAGACTCTAGAAGGTCCGCCTCCATCCTTAAATCACTAAACGTCACAATGATCACACTAATACCCAAAGAAAATGAAGCCAAGACCCCTGATCGGTACAGACCTATAGCACTATGCAATGTGGTTTACAAGATAATCTCCAAAGTCATAGCAACTAGACTGAAACCCCTCCTACCTTCATTGATCTCGCAAGAACAGGCAAGCTTTGTGGAAGGAAGACAAATAATGGACAACATCATCCAGGCCCATGAGATCATTCACACCTTGAAGCTTCAGAAGAGGGGGGGAATGATAATACAACTGGACCTAGCAAAAGCTTATGATAAAATTAGTCGGCACTATATGGTCAAGACTCTGGAAGCCTTTGGTTTCACCTAGCACTGGATCAGCTGGATTGTCAGTCTCGTGTCCACAACAAGCTACTCGCTACTAATCAATGGAGCCCCGGCCAAACCTTTCTGGCCAACGAGAGGTATCAGACAAGGAGACYCRTTGTCCCCCTTCCTGTTCATTCTAATGATGGAAGGMCTCAGCTGGAGCATAAAGAGCGCAACCGCAACTAGGGAAATAACAGGGTTCAAACCCTTCGAAAACTGCCCTGCTTCAACACACCAACAGTTTTTGGATGATACCTTACTCCACAGCATACCCACAGTCAAAGAAGCCAAAGCCTACAAACGAATCCTAGAAGATTTTGGGGAAGCCTCGGGTGCTGAGATCAACCACTCCAAGTCGATGATCTTCTTCTTCAATACCAATCCAGCTATCCAAAGAAATTTGACCAACATTCTAGGCTTCGAACGAAAAACACTCCCAGCCAAGTATTTTGGGGTACCATTGACAGACAAAGTGTACAAAATGTTAACTTGGGAAGAAGTAATAAACAGGTTACAGGAGCGAGTAAAAAATTGGGCGTATAGATCCCTCAATCTAGCAGGCAGACTGATATTAACTAAGTTTGTTTTACAAGCAATCCCAACCTTTATGATGTTCGTCTTCCCCACTCCATAGGGGATCCTACAGAAAATAAGAGCCATCCAGAGGGACTTCCTGTGGCAAGGCGCGGAAACAAAGAAAAAATGGGCCCTGGTGGCTTGGGAGAAAGTCTGCAGGCCAAAAAGCAAAGGAGGCATGGGGCTACAAGACCCACAAATGACCAATAATGCATATGGGGCAAAACTCTGGTGGCGTTAGGTCAAAGAAACTACTACACCTTGGGTAAACCTATGGAAGGCAAAGTATGCCTCGGACATCCACGATCAGGACAGAATCCGCTTCGATGGAACCAAGGAAGGGTCAGCCATATGGAACCTAGCCTGGCACAACAAAGCCTGAATTCAAACACACAGCTTCTGGGAAATCAGGAATGGAAAAACAGCCAGATTCTGGGAGGACACTTGGCAATAGGAACCGAGGATGGAGAACCCAGACAGAGGGATACTCCAATAGGAGCTAATCACGCAAGGTAAAATCAACGTCTACCAATACTGGAAATAGGAAACGGACCGCAACAAATGGAGAATCTGGGACAAGATTATTCCAGAGAACAACGATACGCCCGCAACAACAGTAAAAGAGGTGGACGAGGAACTAGGAAGACGAAAAATAATAGTCACGGAAGGAGAGGACCAGTTGAGGTGGGGACAAAAGGACGAAGGGGAATTCAACCTGAAAGAAGTCCGACACTATATGGCGAACCTAGACCAAGAAGACCCAGCACAACACTGGGATAAGCTTTGGAACATCCCCAAATGGCCAAAAATAAAAAAATTCCAATGGCTAATACTACACAACCGCATTCTAACTTGGGATAACCTAAGGAAAAGGGGATTCACAGGTCCATCAAGATGTCATCTTTGTCAAGCTCAGGAAGAAACAACAAACCACCTCCTAGACGAATGCACCTACACTGCAGAACTTTGGGACTGGGCGGCAAGTATCTTCCGCCAGTCCGACAGAATCCGAGGTAACATTGCCGCAACCATCAATCTCTGGAAAGAGAACTACAGCGAACAAGAAGAGGTGAACCTCTGTTGGATCCTCACCCCAAGAATGATCATATGGTCGATATGGAAGGAAAGGAACCGGCGCATTTTCAGAAACCAAAGCCGGCCCGAAGGGAAGATCAAGGAAACAATAATCTCCACGATACGAGAGATGGTGCAGAGCCGCAACTGCTAGGTAGGTAGAGCGCAACCCACTGATCAGGATTCCCGAGTCCTAGAGATCTTCCACCTGAATGGTGGACGCAACCCCAATCAGTGCAGACGGTCACCGCAACTCCAAGTAGGTGAGCGCAACTGGAAACCACCACCCTCAGGCTCCCTCAAGTTGAATTTCGACGGGGCGACGAAAGGCAACTCGGGGAGAACAGGTTTGGGAGGAGTAATCAGGGACAGTAAAGGAAACATCATTTGGTTGTATGTTGGAAGTCTGGGCAACTCAACCAATAACGCTGCGGAATTCGGAGCCCTGGAGACTGGCCTGGAGATTCTAAGTCGGGAGGGGATGACAAATGCCATAGTAGAAGGAGATTTTGCGTTGATTATCAACATAGTAAGAAAATTCCAAAACGGTACCAGAATGGGCAAAATCCAGAGGCATTGGCGATTGGCCCACCTACTGCAAAAAATCCAGGAGCACTTGCGGACAAGGATCACTGTGGAGTTGCGTTGGGTTCGGAGGTCAGCAAATGGACTGGCGGACAGAATAACGAATGAGGGGGTCGATAACGAAGGTCCAGAATTGGACACAATCTGGAGCAACATCCCGCAAGGTCAATTCCGAGCAGACTGCACCCAACTTGTGGTAAAAGACTGGGACAACAGTAGTAGTACGGAAGATTACGGTAAGAATGGAGGCGCAGCCGACACTGAAGGGCACGTAGGTTCCAGGCAGAATCTGATTGCCCACCAATCAAACAAGGCGATAAATGCAGACACAGATCACACATCAGGCAAAAGCACGGCACCACGATCTCGTCAATAGAAAGAAGTACAGAGGCTACCCGTGGGAAAGAAGAATAGATAACCCGCAGGCGGTGAAGGACGAAGGACGAAAGGGTTCACTAGGGCCAAGTCTGGGCACACCTCACCCAAGTATCGTTATGGGACAGGGAAAGGAATGGCGTACAACACACAGGGAAAAGCATTGGCGCGAGGATTACGGCAAGGTCATCAAGTGCACATGCTCTGGAACAGAGGATACTGACCAGAAGGACCACCTTGATGAGCAGACCATGATTGCAAGGACGGGACCACAGTCGGGTTGGCTCCATAAAATAAGGTATAACAGAAAGAACCACAGACCGGAGCAGAGCAATTACAGGGGCCACCTTACATACCAGAAAGAGGTGAAGCGGAACAGGGGAAGAACCCAACATAAACACTACCACCTACAAGCGAAGATAGTACGCATGGAGAAAACCAACAGTAAGAGAGGCCCCTAGGGGATTGAACCTCTGTAGAACGCCCGGAGGATGACAAGAATCGAACAGGCAGCCAGGGAAGCAAAGAGTACCTTCCTCAAGCAGTTAGACATAAAGGGGAAGACAACCATCAAAAGATGGGAGAGCGAAATCAACAATGCTTGCAGGGGCAAAGCTTGGACAAAACTAACTCAGGAAGCGGGGGGAATAAGTGACCCCGAAGCCACACAGCCCAGGACAACTCTCTACCACAGGACGGTGGAGGAAGCTTGGAGAACAAAAATGTTGATAGGTAAGATGTGTGCGACGGATCGGAGGGAGACCAACAGGACAAAAACCAGAGAACAGAAGAAGGTGCTTACAAGTATTCTGAAACGCCTCAGCAACCTGGAGGCGGGGGCAAAAAGACTTGCAGAGGACCAGCGAAGCCAGCAGGAAAAACTGGAGCGGATGGCAGGACAATTCCAACTCTATTTACGCGATGTCCACCATATAGACATTACTCCAGCCGACAGAAATGGAACCCCAACATGCATTAGGAAGATATGCTTGGTGGAGCAAAGGGAGGAGAACGATACAAGGCAGGAAGGAGATGAAGAGCACCCCATCAACCTAGACTAGCACAGGACGAGCCCTGGTCAAGTCTCTCAATGTAGGAGCTAATCCCACTATGCTTATGCTTTCTCTGTTTTCGATATGCTGGCATTTTTCAAACTGGATTATGAAGGTTTGGGTCGGTTTCCCATGGTGGTAACCCAGGCCTACCCTGTTATATTAGACATTGCATCCCTGGGACCCCAGATCTGGTTTCCGTTCTGACAAATCTTGGGAGTCCCTACATCTTTTTTGTACTATAAATTGTCTACAGTAATATAGATTCTCACACTCATTTACAAAAAAAAAAAAGGTTTTCGATATTAAAAGGATGTATCTAAATTAAACATTTAATTATAAGACATCACATGGAACATTTTACTTTGTCTAAGTTTTAAATATAAATATTAGAAAGATGTATCTAAATTAAACATTTATTTATAAGGCATCCACGTCTATATCTTGCATCCCAAATTTGAACATTTTACTTTATCTAAGTTTTCAATATTAATTTCAATTTATTTATAAGACATCAGGTCTATATCTTGCATCCCAAATTTGAACATTTTACTTCATCTAAGTTTTCAATATTAATTTCGATTTATTTATAAGACATCAGGTCTATAAATTGCATCCCAAATTTGAACATTTTACTTCATCTAAGTTTTCAATATTAAAAGGATGTATCTAAATTAAACATTTAATTATAATAAGTCTATATCCCAAATTTAATGGAACATTTTACTTTATCTAAGTTTTCAATATTAATATTAAAAGGATATATCTAAATTAAACATTTAATTATAAGACATCACACAATATTAATATTAAAAGGATATATCTAAATTAAAGATTTAATTATAAGACATCACACATCACATCAATATTAATTTCGATTTATTTATAAGACATCAGGTCTATAAATTGCATCCCAAATTTGAACATTTTACTTCATCTAAGTTTTCAATATTAAAAGGATGTATCTAAATTAAACATTTAATTATAATAAGTCTATATCCCAAATTTAATGGAACATTTTACTTTATCTAAGTTTTCAATATTAATATTAAAAGGATATATCTAAATTAAACATTTAATTATAAGACATCACACATCACATGGAACATTTTACTTTGTCTAAGTTTTAAATATAAATATTAAAAAGATGTATCTAAATTAAACATTTATTTATAAGGCATCACTTTTACTTTGTCTAAGTTTTAAATATAAATATTAAAAAGATGTATCTAAATTAAACATTTATTTATAAGGCATTACATGGAACATTTTACTTTGTCTAAATTTTAAATATAAATATTAAAAAGATGTATCTAAATTAAACATTTATTTATAAGGCATCACATTATTATTAATCTAAGTTTTATATAATAAGCATGTTATCCAAATTATAATATAGTTTGAGTGGGCCTAATGGTTAAGAACATGTGTTTCCTCTTAAGAAGTCACACGTTCAAATCGAGGAGGGTAGGGTATGTATACCTTCGTAGAGTCAAATCGTTGAGCGAGAAGAGTCCCTTAAAAATAAATTATTATTATTATTATATATATATATATACTGGGTTCTAAGTTTTAGATAATAAACATGTTATCAGAATTTTGTATATATATAAAAGTCTAACAATATATACTTTACTTTATTTGTAATTCCGATAACAGGCTTATTATGTAAAACGATGTTGCCGAGATAGTAAAGTTTAAAAACTTTTAAAAGGAGCCTTTTATTAGACTTTAAATATTCTATTTTTTTAACCTATGGAGAAATATTAGTGATGGGCACATCATTCCCAATTGTACAAATGATGTTTATTGCAACGAANATGTTGCCGAGATAGTAAAGTTTAAAAACTTTTAAAAGGAGCCTTTTATTAGACTTTAAATATTCTATTTTTTTAACCTATGGAGAAATATTAGTGATGGGCACATCATTCCCAATTGTACAAATGATGTTTATTGCAACGAAAAATTTCAATCCATTCGATCGCATACGGAAAGAAATAGCTCAGGCAGGTAAGGTCGCAATGGGCTTTGCTCAATACCCAATCCACCAAGTAATTGTTTTTGGGCAAGCCTAATTTTCATAAATAAAACATACTTACATATTTACACCGAGAAGTAATTGTTTTTGGGTACGCCTAATTTTCATAAATAAATCATAATTACATATTTACACTCAGATGTGCTCTACAGCCCACCAGTATGTTTGAGGCTTAATGTGTGATGAGGTTCAATTAATAAAAATAAAAATAAATTCTGCTTATTTAAAAAAATAATAATAAATAAAGTCAGCTTAATTAGAAAACAATAATAATAATAATAATAAAAGATGTGCTCTACAGCCCAGTATGGGGAAGATGTTTGAGGCTGGGAAGATGTTTGAGGCTTAAAGTGTGATGATGTGCCCAGTATGGGGAAGATGTTTGAGGCTTAAAGTGTGATGATGTGATGAGGCTCAATTAATAAAAATAAAAATAAAGTCTGCTTACTTAAAAAAACAATAATAAATAAAATCAGCTTAACAATAATAATAAATAAATTAAAATAGTAGTTACGAAATAAAAAAATTTGATCCCTGTCAGTGCGATAGATCAGGATTTACACTATTCTATAAAGAATGAAGGACCAGCAGGAATACATAACATCTATATATATATATATATATATAAACTGTAGTTAAATATCAATTTTGAAACAAAGGCAAGCAATCTTTAAATATCAATTTTGAAACAAAGGCTAGCCATCTTTCCAAACTGTAGATAGGATGCTCTCATCGTCCCCATTTTATTTCTAGGGAGGAACTTCTCTTCGTCCCCATTTTATTTCTAGGGAGGAACTAGTAGATGAACAGGGCAAATAGTTGCCACTATAGTTCTTTGCTAAAAACATATCACAGCCTTAATGGCAGGGGTGATCAACTATGTGTTTATAATATACTTCGCGTGCAGGTAACCAAGCAAGTGGGTGTGTCAATGGATGACCGGACACTAAATTTTTAGGTATAGAGTAGAATAGATATAGATCTGTGAGGGACAAAATGAACATTTCTTTCATGAAGGAAATGGGAAAAATGAAATACGCAGCTTCCTCTCATGAGATGCAGATCAGCCGCAAATTAGAGAAGAAACATCTCCAAATTGGGCAAAACGAAGCGTGAAGGTAACCAAAACATCTTTAAATGGGTGCTATTGCAAACAAGGAGGCAGGTGTTCTCCTTCCTGATTATTTGTTGAAGAAGACGAAAGCCCGATAATGACTAAACAATCTATAGTTATGTAACAATAGACCTTGTTGTAATCAATCTATCTGAAATTTTAGTCAGGCATACAAGGAAAATATAAAAAATGGCGACCACAGCTGTGAAGAAGATACAATAGTGGTCAAGTTTACTTAAAAGATGGAGGAGAAAAAGGGTGAAAGAGATGGGTTTGTTTGCAAGAAGCATCCAAAAATCTACAAATACGTCTTAAACATGGCCTTCCAAAGGCATGAATTGATATACACCTCACTGCCCAATAATCAAGTAGAACTTGTACAGTTGATAAGGTCAATGTCAAAAGACACCTAGACCTGCAAAGTGTCGGAAAATGTAACCATTTTCTTTGCCAGTTCAATCATATGTCCAGTAATAGCTTTATTTGAAATCACTGAAAGAATTTCCCTACATARGATACCAATCCCCAACAATTATATTATTCAAGTGTACTTTCTGTGCTTGACGCAAAGCACACCGGAATATCTAGTATGGCCCTCTAGGCTTTTGCCCTGACTCCATGAGGGCCATTAGAAACTCACCAGAAAAACATGAATTTTAGAGTGCAGATAAAACATGGAGTTGTGGATGGCAAACCATTATTTGAACAGCTTGAGCTTAAAATTTGAGAATCAAATTGGCTTCTATTTCCTGGAGGAAGAGCAATCATTCTTCTTGCACAAAAGAGGAACTTTGCCGATGTACTTCCAAGCAACAACCATCCTACATCACTCTTGATGATTAAACTCACTTCAAAGTCAACCATTACGAAGAGCAGATCCATGTGTGTGTAATCAATCCTTGGGCCCAACTGGAAACCTCTTCTATATGTTTGATGATCACTAAAGAGCATTTAGATCACTACAAGTCAATGTCTTCCAAATTCAGCACTCACATAACCTTGCATTTCCAGGATTTAGCAGCGATTCTGCCATCGTCCATCCCTACAAGGAGAAAAACAAAGGCCAAGATTATAAACAACGAATTAACAGAATTGAAATGCATATAACTCTATGACAATAATAAACTACCTGTTCTTCTGCCTGTTTCCTAAAGATTTCAAACAAAGGAGAAGCGTGTTTGCAAGTCTCTGCAATTCCTGCCTCTATATCAGCTGTAGAAAGCATAGAATAACTTGTGGGCGAATCAAGCTTGTCCAACTTCATAGATTTAATAGGCTGCCTTGCAACTCCAACCTTCTTAGACGTACTAATGACATGCAAAAGCAAATGTGCCTGTTGCACCAGGAGTATTTTCAAATTTTAGTATTACAAAATATTAACTTTAAATTCAAATGACAACAAACTAGCAGACAAGTTTCCATACTATTTTTCACGTTTATAAATTTCTCATGATAACTATAAGAATCTCAACTGACGTGAAAGGTAGCCCTCAGCACATCATCCGAGCTTGCTTTCTCCCTCAACAAGGCATATGCTTGACCCTTCAGCGGATTAAATGTAACAATATATTTTTCTTTCTGTCATAAGAGGCGGAAGAAGATGTAGTTTATAATGGAAACAATGCCTAAAACCACAAACAAATAGATGTCTACAAAGCCACCTTAGCCAGATCCTAAAAGTAGGAGGGTTGGAACTCCTAACGTCAACCAGAATGATGTATGAAATAGCCTGTTAAAGAAATTTAACAACAGCTACCTCAAACAATCGTTGCACAGATAGAAAGTCACTCCAGTCTTGGAATGCTTCTTTCAACCGTGCTCCTGCAATATACAGTGCATAATATTGTCATTACACAGAAACATCTTGATGCCATGTATGCTATTTTAAACTTAAACCCAAAGCACTCAATCATGTAGCACGTTTTGCGGCATTGAAGGTACACACAATTATATACTATAAATGCAATGAACAAATCATATATAAATGAACTTATTTAACAAATACTGAGTTACCTAAAACAACAGGCCTTTTCTGGGACCAGGGGACAGAAAAAATGGTCTCTTTCAAATTTCCTTCTTTCAATGATGGGACATGTCCTGCAAAAACGCATAAGCTTTTAGGAACCCCAGCAACTTGAAAACTAAGAATATGTCACAGGACACAAGCACAAACAGAAAACTACTGACGAATGCAATCCAATAGTTCTTCACATTCACTAAAGATTACAAATGACCACTTTCTAAAAATGAAATCATGTATTTAAGACTATTGACTGCCTGCATCACAACTAAAGGGACACCTTTAAAACATGTCTAAAAAATAATACAACTTTAGCACCAAGCAAACCCCAAGGAGCTTAAATTCTGATGCCATAAGCAGTGTCAATCCAGATTTGAATAGAGAGAACCGCATAATTCAATAAGAAATAAAGAATTTTGTAGGCATGGATGATGAGGACACATGCTGGTCTGCCAAATGAATTGCATAATTGAACTAGCTATCTAACACCAACACTAGATTTACTACATTAAAATCTTGTTTATCTTTTGTATTTAGAAATTCACCAGACATGTAAAATTGTATTTTGGATAACAAATCTAGATACGACAGAAATGCCTTGTGCACTTCCCCGCTGTTGTTCTTTACATGTGCACATGCGAGTCCCTGGTATTTCTGGTGACTGTCCACACATCATATGATTCTGCTACTTATATTAGAAAATTTGCCTGACTCACTTAAGATGCCCTCATATTGATCATTCATTATCATGAAACATAGCAACAGGATGGACACAAATTATTCCATCTTATAAGCTGACCAAGATGCCTCTTGTCTCTCAGTAGATTTAGAAATTTGTTCTTGTCATGCATTAAAGACAACAAATAGGAAAACCAATTGTCAAGTGAGTGGCTATTTGGACAATAGCTCCAACTTCCAACCATATGCAACTACCAGTTTCCTGATGATTCCCTTTAAATCCTATATTGTTKATGTGGCACCTTCAGCCTGAGTACTCCATCTTCTGATCCAAATACAGAGGGGCTAAGTAATAAATCCTCTGACCCAACAGGTACAGGCGAATTACCAACTTGCTGACTTTTGCAATCATCTACCAACCAGCATGGTTCTTGTAGCCATGGCAAGAGTGAGCTTGCAGCCTTGTGATGACAACCAACATATAGTCACTGAGTCAGTGATAAGCAGGGTGAATTATTTTTAGCAACTGGCAGGCTGCAGCTATGTAACTTCCTCTTAACTCATTCCCACTGGGACAACTATTGACAGAGAGAAAGAAATCATTTTGATGTTTAAGGCTTTCACCGTGTGCTAGATTTATGTTAATAGCTTTTGGATTCACTGTGTTAGGTTTATTTTTCCACGAGTTAAATTGTGTTAATGTACTCAAGTTATCAAAAGATAGGTCAATGGGACAACAGAGTACAAGAAGTCATAATAGTGATGTGCGAATACCAACGGCAACTCTTACGTGCAGAAAGAAATACAAAAATTAAAATAGAGAACATGAAGAGGCCAACCTAGAAGGTAAAGCCCGAAAAAGGAGAGCTAATTTAAAGCAAGTTGCTAACATGACAACCTACAAGTTAATGTAAAACAATCAGAGTTAAGTCAAAATAACTGTGACATATATTTAAAGCTGACCAAACTCGTGCAATCGGCCCTCAATTACTTTCAACTGACACCTTAATCTTATCATTATATCATTCTTATTACCACTGTCATAACTGATCTCACTGCGTTTACTCCAATTGATCATTTTAGATCAGCATTTGGTATCTATACAGTTTATTAAAGGTTTACATACGAAGTTTCATGGGTATCACTCCAGGGAGTTGAAGAACCTGGGCCCACCATTTCCTCTCTCCCAGAGCTTTGGTGCAAGTATGAAACACTCCAAAATAGTCAGGAGCTTGGGTATTTGAGGGTGAAGTTTCATCAGTTTCCAGAGTTTGTTTCTTTTGTTTGGGAGTGGTACTTGTGTCTGGGAGATCCTAGAAGCTCCCTGATTGTCAAGGAGCTTCTAGATGCTCCTCGACAGGGAAGGAGCTTCCAGGAGCTCTGGGACACAAGTACCCCTCTAAAAGGTGCCTTTAGCACCTTAAAAAGGGCACAAAACCA
This sequence comes from Picea sitchensis, assembly GCA_010110895.2. Taxonomy (NCBI): domain Eukaryota; kingdom Viridiplantae; phylum Streptophyta; class Pinopsida; order Pinales; family Pinaceae; genus Picea; species Picea sitchensis. Next base: position 34,758 of record SNQJ01S0050311.1, on the reverse strand, counting down.
AGCAAAACCCTAATTCCCTTGCATGAAATGCATTAAACTTTCTTTTTCTTGTTACGAAAAGACCTCACCATCTTGTGAATAGTACACTGAGTTTGTGTGAGGTCATGAACCGCTTGAGTTTGTGAGCTGCCTGAGCCCTTGTGTCAAGTTACTAACAGACGGATCTACAAACAAACATGAAACTTGTTCCTCATCCATTGACAGGGTATCCAAGTATACTTATGTATCTTGGTCTGTTTCATCTTAGATTTTCACCGCGTGGAAGGACTGGAGGTCTTTGAACTGTTGTCTCTAGATATCAATTCCCTATTTTACATCAGAAGATTAATTTCCTGCAACCGTTGCTCTGGGAGGATATTTCTTATTTAATAATAATATACTCACCAGCTAAGCCACATGGATAGGCAGATTTCTAGGAAGAAATTCAAAACTCAACGAATTTGAAACTGCTCAAAAAATTTGTATGAAATTCATCGAATATTAACAGGGTTAAACACTGAAAATTAATTTATTACCTATTGTTCATTCATCAGCGTAATCTGTGTTTGCTGCATTTGCTAGAATGAATATCTACCTTGCCACATTGTGGTAAGTCTGCTGAAATGCATATACAACCACAAAAAACGCCTTGTTGGAATGGATACATGTCGTACCAGAATGTTGAGATGCATACTCACTCTATCATAGGCTGAAATAAATAGACACTTGTTGTGGTTGGAATGAATAGCCCTAGGTCAAAACACATCTGGCCCCTGTCGCTGGTTGAATGAATACATGCCCTATGTTAAAATGCTTCCGAGCCCCTAACATGGTCAAAATGGGAAATGGGAAGGTCATCATCATCATCATCAATTCCTATTGCCATATTACCTTTTATCTCATGGTATCTTATAATATATAATCTGAGATCTCAATGCCGCATATTTATACAAGTAGGCTTTAAAATATTTATATATAATATCTATTATATATGTTATAAAAAAATTAATTAGAAGTTAAAACTACACACGCACTCGTACTCTTATATTATATAATCTAAAAACCTATATTTTTTGTCATATATATATGTGTGTGTGTGTGTGTGTGTGTGTGTGTGTTTGTGTTCCACCAAGTTTCCGGGATGAGGGAGTGTAGGGCAGGGGGGATGTGTGGGAGCACCCCCAAATTTTAGAGAAATTCATAGGGGACGGGAGGGCATTGGGGTCTCTTGCATAGGGGTCCCCATCTCTAAAATTATAAAAATAAAAATAATAATGATAAAATCCCAACAATAACAATTCATCCTATGCAAATTCATCATTGTGCAATGTAAATACTAAATAGTAAACAGTAAAATAGTACTAAATTCATATTTGTAAATGATATAAACACGATTCAGATTCAAATTAAGTAATGAAATACATTGATTCATAAATCATAAATGAAACAGAAATACTGTATACATTGAATTTAGATTCATCGTTCTAGAAACTAATTAGTACTAAGCAAAAGCGTAGATACTGAAGTCTGAAATGGTAAATTGAAGTTACTCAAAGTCAAAAATAGTAAAGAGTGACGAGTCAAAGACTCGTTCTGAAGTCATATCTAGAGTCAAGGCTCAAAAGTTAAAACTGAAAATTAACAATGA
>SNQJ01S0050311.1:0-19545 GCA_010110895.2 Picea sitchensis | reverse complement strand
GGGGGCCCTAGATCTCGTCTAGGGTCTTAGCCATCCTCCAGGAGAATAGCTCTTGCAGCTGCTGTAAATTTAACAGCTGCTGTAAATTTAACAGTTTCTCTTTGCATTTATCATCAGAGGAATAAGCAGTGGGACAAATACTTGCACATTATTGAGCGTAATTACAACAGAGCCACTCATGCATCTATGGGGCATTCTCCTTTTGAGGATCACCCAGCAAGGCTATTTTAGCACCGATCATTCCCCAAAGAACAATATCAGGCTTTGCATTAGTACTTTCACAGCGATTGATGGATACAAAGTAGGCTCTACTCCCTCCTCTACATCTACCTCTATATCTAGTGCACAGTAGGACCTTCTGGGGTTTACCTTCTTGGTTCACCCTTTCCCACTCACTTTTATTTTACTTTTACATGTCTCTTTATCTTTTAGCATTCAAGAGTATCCTTGGCACTCCCATATTTTGTATGTGACTCTATGTATTTTCTAGTCCCTATTGACCTACTCTTTTGGTCACTTGTGGATATCAATAAAAGATTCTTCTCTCTTTTGCTAGTGTGATCTTATCTTCTTGTTTTTGAGTGTTCATTGTTTTTCCGTGCTTCAGCTGTGAGTACACATCACTTACACTTTGGAATATAAACTTACTTTCTTGTCGTCAACCCTAAATCTCCTCCCATGGTCTCCTTTAAAATTCTTCATATAAGACTTCCATAACTAGTCCATACAACATATATGGAAGCGTGGTTCACTAATTTGATGTCAACATCCAATTTGACTTTTTCCTATCTCGCCCAATAAGATGGGTTGGATTTCACTCCTTTATTTGCCTTTCGAAGACAGCTTTTTGCAAGATTTTGTGGTTATTTCTTCCCCAACTTTTCCTCCTATGAACATCGTTGTACACATCCCTCCCAGAATTAAATTACCAGGTGGATCCCTCTTCAATAGAATAAAGAACCTTTCTTCGTGCCCTTTAACAACAAACAAGCATTAAATTTCAAGACAAACATTTACTCGCTATCTATGTCAGTCTGCTTCCAAATCTCCTTCAATTGGCTTGTGTTACCAACAGCATCACTTCCCACATAATCAACAGTGTTCACATCACAATTCCGGCCACCACCAAACCCTTGACTATTTGGATTAAGGCACTAAAACTGATTTAGTGCATAAACAATAAAGAAGCACAACAGAATAGGCAAACTAAACTAAAACAAAACAACCACAACATATATAATATCAATCGAATTCATTAATCAAAAAACAACTGCCTGAGAGAATACCAGGCAGTCGTTTTACTGTGCTTGGCTCAAAAACCAACTTAGCCTGCAGATCTTTACATATGTATACCCAATTCGAAACAACTACCTAAGAATCTAACCGTTCAATAGAGAAATGTTAAACAACTCCAATTGATTGTTAACTTACGACTTATTTTTACACCAAGAGTACAATCTTACAATGACAGAAATTCATAGGAAGTTACTGTGCTTTCCTAATAGCTGCCAGTGGTCATTGGACAGGAGAACACAAAAAAAAATTATTAGGCCAATAATCGTGCTATTCCGTTATAACTTATGGCACTCAAAAAAGTTTTAAATAACCATTTCCTTTATGTATTCACAAAAAGAATTGTTTGCCATCCAACATCCATTCACTGCCCAATATATGGTTGAATGTTACCTTTAATTTCCAGTTTGAGTTCAAGAATCCATTGAGCACTGTTTAACCCTACTAAGTTCTATGTGCCTGGGGATTCTCAAACAGTAAATGTTTGATTCAACTCTGCATGGCTAGATTTGAAAGGAATTTCATCAGGTTTCTTGACTTGTTGTAAAATTTTGTTGCCACTCAGTCGTCTTGGACCTTATGTGTTCAAATTACTAGTCATCATTATTATATTGAGATTTCATTTCACATTCATCAACTATAAAACCGCTTGTTGCATCCCACCAGCCAAGTACTTCTATAAATATGTCAAACAGGATGTCACCACCCACTATTAAACCTGTGGTGGCCACTGCTCATACTAGAAGCAATAATAGTGAGCCTAACTTTGCTCAACTTGGGCAATTTGTGCTTATAATCTATATATTGAATCATGGCTCTAAACTCAAAGGAAGTGCATCCAGTGTCAATCAAGAGAATGGAGTAAAGAATGTTGCATTCAATTTTAAAATTATAGGTTATGAAACGCTTTTGGATTTGCTCACTTTTGTTCAAATCTCGCAATAGTTGTTGCAAGCCCAAACTTCACAGCAATAAAGAATAACCATGAAAACCAAAGTGTTGAAAAGAAACTTTTTCTTATCCCAATCCCAGAGCTAGGTGTTTTGACATTTGTTTTCAAGACCATAATAAGCTTTCCAACCAGTAATGATCATTTTATCGTCATTGTGATGGCAATTGAATCGATACTTAAGTACTTGTAAGATTGCACCTCTTCAAGGGTGTTATCATCGTACAAAATCGGAAGATTAATTCTTTTCTTAGATTTAATTCTTGTTAGAGAACTTTGAGTTGTTTGTGAAGATCTTCAATAGCCTTTGGAAAGAGAACAATTTCATCAGCATATTTAAGAAGGATGACAAGAAGTCTGACCATGTTAATACCAATGCATCCTCCTCTTCTAAACATTGCTCAATTTTGTCGATGTAGATGCCAAAAAAGGTGTGTTACAATTAATGGACCGTCATGTTTGTTTTTATCCTCTGCAGTTTTAGCAGCAAGTCTTTGTAAGGTTTATTTTGTGCCAAAAACTTTTGTTTTTGCTTCTTTCACTCCAATAAGTATACTCATTGTTTTTTTACTTCATTTGACAATGTTTTAGATTGCAGTTATCTTCCATTATTCATTATCAGTTAAAGGTTACAAGACTTGATGGTATCTGCAATTAAAAAACTTCAAGCTCATCGTTTCTTTATCCTACCAAGTTATGATTCAAAGATGAAATTTGATTTAGAGACCAGATAAATAAGAAAAACAAAATAGGTCCAACACCTCCACACACCTGTTATAAGGAAAGACTCCACTGCTACAGCAAATCTTGATTTGTTTAGAGAGTTCAAAACAACTGATTTTACCTGAAAAAAGATCGTAAATGTCAATGTACAAAGTTTATCAAGTGTATAGAAAGCAACCAGTTGCATCCATATGACCAGCACAGTTACCCACCTCTTGATATGAACAGAAAAGGTATCCGACTGATAGAACTGCAAAAGTAGCCAACATTGATGGATTTTGTCTTGATAGGCAGATGCTGAGTCCTGTCCCCAACTGTACAAATGTAAAGAGCCGAAAAAAGACCACAACATCAAGCTAAAGATATATAACATACTAAACTATAACAAATGCTATATTTTGAAGCAATATACAATGCAGACTACTTTAATTATGGCACTATTCTCTTTGCTTTTTAATGTTTTCTTTACATAGGCACACCTCCCAATTTGCAAACAAACAAAGTAGTCGAAAACACAAATTTGTTACAAACCCAAACTAGGCTATCTATGGGCCCTATCAAGGGAAAATATTGTCAATGCTTCAGTGATGCACTGGGAGGGTTCTGAGAAAACTGAATTCAGTAAAACTCTAACAGTAAAATTTAAGTTGGATGGATCAGCCGGTTTTTTGGGGGGAGGGGTGGGGTGGGGGTTGTGAAGTTTTTCTGTTCCCCACCCCTCCCTGTTGGATATGCATTGTATCCCTTGTAGGTAGACATAGTCACATCACGGGGGGTGAGGCTGGCCCCCAAATGAAGGGGATCTAGAGGGCATCCACCCCCTGGCTGGGGGGCATGGTGGCCAGTGGGGACCCATCCGAGGGTTCAAGGGAAAAACCCCCAAAGAAAAAAAAAATTGGTCCATTATGTATTATTTTGGCCAATGGTTTCGACCCATTAACTAATTCTAATTAAGGAATTAAGGTTGTAATCTAATCCAGGTTAACGGATTAAGGTTTTGGATGTTACAAAATACCTAAATATTGTATTGTGAACAGTGAAGTTAACACAATGAGATAGAGAGAGGTGCAGCTCTCAGTTTGGCTGGTTTTCCCTGTTAAGGGTTTCCAAGGTAAATCTTGTGTACACTGTGCAAATGTGCCATTGTTATTCTTATGTTTTAGGTTCTGTTAGTACTGTTTTTCTTCCACGGTTTTATTAAACTCTTCATTTGGTATCAAAGCGAGGTTATTGACTTCAAGGGGATGCCATTGTTTCTAGGGTTTCGCTCATTCTGTGAAGAGCAAGGGTATCTTGGGTTTGTAATACACCTATTCTTGGGTGAGAGCTTTGCACAATGAATCTTGTGTAAAGAAAAATGGCATGTAGTTCAAGAATAGAAATAGAGAAGTTTTCCATAGATTCAAGTTATGGATGCTAAAGATGGAAGATCTTGTAGGTAGGGAACAGTGGGTTGTTGTGGATCAAGGTACAAAACCTACGGAGATGTCGAAAGCAGATTGGGAAAAGCTAGAAGGAAATAAGAGAAGTACGATTCAACTCTGTCTCTCAGATTCACAGTTGTTGAATGCCTCTAGAGAAGACAACACAAAGAAGTTGTGGGTGGGATAAGTTAGGGAATTTGTATCAATCAAAGTCCCTGTAAACAATTTGTTTCTTCGAAATAAGTTGTGTCATCTTAGAATGGATGATGATTCAGTGATACAGCATCTAAATTCCTTTAATACTCTAGTAAGTCAACTTGTCTTTGTTGATATTAAGATGGAGGAAGAAGATAAGTGTATTACCTTGTTATGTTCTTTGCTAGACTCTTGGGGTAATCCAATTGTAGCAATTGGCAATACCACCCAATCCACATTAAAGTTTGAGGATGTAGTTACATCCTTGTTATGAAAGGACATGAGGAGAAAATCCATGTAGGGTGTGGCCAAGGATGTTTTATTTATAAGAGGCCATCCTTGGGAGAGGACAAATAAGTCTTCAAGGGGTAGATCTAAATCTCGAGGTAGATCAAATCTCCGGGACAATCTATAAGGAAATGCTAGAGAAGCGATAAAGTAGGGCATTATAAGAAAGATTGTGAATCTAAGAATGTTGATAAAGTAAAGGGATCCAATGATGCCTCTTACTACAAAAACTAAAACCTCCATAGAAGGAGGTGATGTTTACTTGGCATCTAAAAGTACACATTCAGATCATGATGTATGGTTGATCGACTCGGATGCTTCATTTCATATTACTCCTCAGAGAGAGTGTTTTGTGAATATAAAAAGTACAATGGAGGTGATGTTTTCCTAGGGGACAACTCAACGGCCAAGATCATAGGACATGGAAGGGTCAAATTGTTGCTCAAAGATGGAAGGATTAGAACTCTCCCTATGGTTCTGCACATTCCAGATATGGCCAAAAACCTGGTATCTATAAGTAAGACGAGATAAGTGACACAGGCTTGCATATTGTATTTGAAAAGGAAAATGCAAGATTGTTCAAGGAGCAATGGTGTTGAAGAGGTGAGTTCGGATTGGAACTATGCACAAGTTGTTGGGAATCACTATTAATGATGGTTGTAACAGTTATGCTATTCTTGAGGGTAGCAATGACAAAGACAAGACCCCCACTGTACCTGAAATGTTATGGCATCAAAGACTAGGACATATTGGAGAGAAAGGCCTTTGAGCATTACATGGTAAAGGTATGGATGAAGGTATGTCTGATTGCTCATTAGATTTTTATTTCTGTGAACATTGTATATATGGAAAACAGAATTAAGTAAGATTCCCATATAGTGCTACAAAAGCAAAAGGAATCTCGGAATTGATACACAGTTATGTTTTTGGACCTATGTCTATTCTATCACTAGGTAAATCTATGTACTATACTTCAATCATAGATGATTTCTCGAGGAAGAAAGAAATCTGAGGTTTTCAGAAAATTTAAATAGTTTAAGGCTCTTGTAAAGAATTAGACATAAAAGAAAATAAAGGTGTAAAGGACAAATAATGGTGGAGAGTTCTGTCGAAATGAGTTTTAGGAATTATGTAAGTGCAAAATAGCAAGGCAAAAGACTATTCCATACACACCTAGGTCCTAAACAGAATGGAGTTGCAAAAAGAATGAACAAGATACTAATGGAAAAGGCAAGAAGTATGCTCAATGATGTAGGGTTATCATAGGAATTCTAGGCAAAGACAACAGATACTACATGTTACTCGATAAATCAATAACCTACATCAACGTTGATTGACAAAACTTCACAAGAGGTATGTGTTGGTAAAAACCCTCTCTTAAACATCTCAAAGTTTTTAATTGTGATACTTATGTGCATGTTCCAAGGGAAAATAGGAATAAGCTAGATAATAAAGTTGAAAATGTATCTTTATTGCTTATAAAGATGGTATAAAAGGTTATAAACTTTGGAACCCAGTAACAAAGAAGACTATTTATAGTTAGGATGTAGTATTTAGAGAAGTTAAAAAATTTCCCAAACAAAAATTTCAACCAATGGAAGAAGAACTAAGGAAAATAGAGTTTGTGTTGGACAGTGAAGAATATGACTCAACAATAGAAGATAAACCTTAGACTCAAGTCTTGAGGCGATCAATTTGAGAAAGAAGGCAACCAAAAAGATATACCCCACCTAATTTCCGTTCTAGTTTTGATCTATCAATTACTCATGATGATCCTAGAGTTGTTAAAGAGGCAATGGGTTCAAAGGACAATAAACTCTGGAAGAACGACATGCTTGAAGAAATGGATACCTTGGATAAAATGGAGGCTTGGGATCTAGTTAAATTGTCGGCTAGAAGAGGTGGAAGGAATTGATTTTGATGAGATTTTTTCTCCAATTGCTAAATTAACTTCTCTTAGATTTCTTTTGTCTACAGATGTTGCATTTTATCTTGAAGTAGAGCAGATGGATGTGAAGACAACGTTCCTATATGGGGATCTTGAAGAAGAAATCTACATGAAACAGGTAGAAGGTTTTGCAGTGAAGGGAAAGTACGAGTTGGTTTAGAAGTTGAATAAGTCCCTATATGGATTAAAACAATCTCCAAGAATGTGGTATCAAAATTTTGACATTTATTGGGACTAGGGTTCTCAAGAAACAAAGTTGTTCGCTATATGTGTTCCAAGCAGGTTGGTAATCATTTTATTTACATTGTATGTTGATGATATGTTGTTGATTGGAAACAACAAAGAAATCATCAAGGATGTCAAAGCTCAGTTGTCTTCTAAATTTGATATGAAAGATCTTGATGCTGCAAATTTTATTTTGGGCCTGGAAATTAAAAGACATCGACCAAACAAGAAACTCTAGTTGAATCAACATAAATATGTTGACACAATATCACAAAGATTTAATATGCAAGAAAGTGAATTGGTAAAGGTCCATATTCCTATAGGTGTAAATTTATTTGTAGATCAATGTCCCAAGACACAAGAAGAGGTAGAGGACATGTCCCATGTTCCCTATGCAAGTGTCGTTGGAAGTCTAATGTATGTTATAGTTTGTACTAGACCAGGCACTGCCCATGTAGTGGGAGTTTTGAAAAGGAATATATATGTCAAAACCAAGGAAGGAACATTGGTCAAATGCAAAGAGGGTCTTCAGATATCTATGTGGCACTTCAAATTATGCAATATCAATATGCTACCAAGGAAGACATCGACCTCACATACAGATAGATATACATGGCTTTGTTGATGCAGATTAGGCTAGATATATTGACAGGAAAGATTTACAAGTGGTTATGTCTTTAACCTATTTGGTGGAGCAATCAGTTGGATAAGCAAGAGGTAGGTTGTAGTTGCATTGTCAACTACAAAATCTAAGTACATGGCAACCACTCCTGGAAGTAAGGAAGCTATATGGTTGCAAAGATTGTTTGAGGTATTGAGTTTGTTCAGAAAGCAATGAGGGTAGGTTGTGACAGCTCAAGTGCAATGTTTTTGGCAAAGAACCCTCATTATCATTCCAAGACAAAGTGTATTGATGTGCAATACCATTTTGTTATATACATGGTTGAACAAAACAAAGTATTGTTGGAGATGGTTGATACCTTGAAGAATGTTGTAGATCATTGACAAAGTCTATCAATATTGAAAAGTTTTCTTCGTGTAGAGAACCAATAGCCATTGATGCCCCTAATAGCCAACTATATGAATTCTTTCCCCCTGCCCCCATTTTTGTGAAGTATCCAACAAGTGGGAGAATGTTGGATATGTATTGTATCCTTTGCATGTAGACTTAGTCACATTTCAGCGAGGCTTTGGGGGCTAGCCTCTGAATGAATGGGATCTGAGGGGGGCAACGCTCAATTGGGAGGCATGGGGGGTTAGTGGGCCCCCCATACTGAGGTTTGAGGGAGGAGCCCCCGAGAAAAAAAAAATCCCCAATATGTATTATTTCAACCAATGGTTTTGGCCCATCGTAAACTAATTCTAGTTGAGGAATTAAAGTTGTAATATAATCTAGGTTAATGGATTAAGGCTTTGGATGCTACAAAATAACCAAATATTGTATTATGAACAATGAAATTAATACAATGAGATAGAGAGAGGTGCAGCTCTCAGTTAAGGTTTTTCCCAATTAAGGGTTTCCAGTGCAAATCTTGTGTATACTATGTGAATGTGACATTGTTATTCTTATGTTTTAAATTCTATTAGTAATGTTTTTCTTGCACAAGTTTATCAAACTCTTCACTCAACCCTCATCCCAAAAATTCATTTCTAGAGAATGGTATCAGGAAGATCAAGTGACCATTCAAAATCACCATTGGCAACCCTAAGGAGTTGACGAGGAACACTATGAAAGAGTTTGAGACAAGGAAGAGCAACAATGCCAAAGGAATTACTCGATGGATACTTGTTGAGGGTGAACAATGATCCCAAGATAAGAATAAAGCCAAAGAGGATCATAAATGAGGTAAGTTACATAAGTAGACAAGACCTAGTTTGTAAATTTCAGGTAACATGGCCCTGTGAGAGGGGCTTTGAGGTATTGGGTTCACAGTAATTAGAGATTTAAATGGAGAAACAAAGTATCATATTTGTCAAATGGTAATTATCAGATTTAAGAAGACCCATCAAAGAGTAAGTATAGTGAATGAAAATGTGTTGGGATTACTTCATGGTGATGGAGTCATTAACATGCAAGGTATCGTGCTTGGTCCATTTCCATGAACGCATTTGTAGAGGGAGCGCTTGCTACTTGAGATACCCTTTCCTCGACAATGTGTGTATTCCAAACCCCTTTCTTGCCTTTTGATATTCATTTTATGYGTTGCAAGTCCGCTTTTTCAGGGTCAAGCACTTTATTCTTTCTTTTCTTTCTTGTTGGGATTAAGTCCGCTTTTTCAAGTTCAAGCACTTTATTCTTTCTTTTCCTTCTTGTTTGGATTAAGTCCTTTCATTTTGATATGAATTTARTGCATTAGGACTAGGGGTGATCGCCTCATGGCAAGGGGGTAGAGCTCAAGCTGGCCTTTGGATTTTAAACTTGGCCATTCATTATCCCACATTTCTTTCTTTCGTTTATAACATTCTTTATTTATTTATTTTTTATAATAGTTGCATCAACCTGGACATTCTATCCCTTCTTCTCATAGGAAGATGAACCATGGACCTTTTTGTGTACATGTAACAAATATATCGAAGTTTATTACACTGCGAAAGGCCCCAGGATGGAAAGTGTTAAGTATGGGGGGTGGACAGTATGTTACCCTTATCAAAGCCCCCAGTAGTATCCATGTTCCCCAAGAGTGACAAAATAGGACTAGGATACTAAAAATGGTCACCGAGGTGAAACAAGGCAAAGAGCATAACTTATGAGCTTATGATTCATTATCCAACTTCAACCCACGATCCTCACTCACATGCCAAATGCATTAAATATGACACTTTATATGAAACAAGGACTAATGTACTTCATAATGTGTCAAACCACCATGTTCCAATGAACCATGTTGATCAGGTGTAATGAGTTATGTTGATGAGGAATGAGGCATCTAGGGGGGTTGTTGTCTGTGAAGAATACTAATAATCATCATCGAGATCATTGTCTTCATTGCAGGCCATGAGTCATGATATCCTCTAGTTACCCCTAGGTGAGAGGGGGTAACATGTTTGATACTTAGACATAGTATCATAACTTCTAAGCTAGATATGAACGTGGTAAATACTAAAGTGAGATCTAATAATACTACATAACATTAATAATTTTACTATTTGCCTCGTTGTACCATGGGGGACATAATTATACTTTAGAAGTGTTGTCAAGTCTAGAGTTAGGTTGTACTATTGGGAATCTGGTTAGGGTAGCATCTTTCACATCCTAACCGTACTTCACACCTTCCATTTTCCCCCCTTTCACTTCCATTTCATTCATAAAAAAAAATTCTCATTCATGGTTGGCTTATCAATTATCATTCAAAAAGGTCTAGTTGAAGAAAGCCTAAGTCAAATAAGCTAAAAAGGCTAAAGGTGAAGACCGAATAAAAAAGTTAAAAGCCAAAAAAAATTTATAAAACTTGAACTATGCCACCTCGTTATGAGGCCAATGCCCATAGTCCCATGCTTGTCTATAAATATCTAAATTAAAAAGGGGCTTGAATAAATGAAAGAAAACAAAAAAAGAAAAAGGCAAAGAGGGGTAGTAAGAAACAATGTCGAGGAAATGGCAACTCAAAGCTAAAGCTCCCTAATTTAGTGACTTTGGGAAATACATTGTCTTACAATTTGTCACATGTATATAGGCTAAGGTTGTCTTCCCATGGTAAAACTTAGGCAAATTCTAAAAATTAACTTATGTTGTTGATAGAAGAAATCACTATGTATGCACCCCCTAATGACTTGTAAGGGGGTTAAACACACCACTATAAGTGGGCAGCCTGCATTGGGATCCGTGTACATGCATTTGGGGTGGCATCTATGCTTTGAGATCTGTGTACCATGCCTCAAGATCCAGGTATTTGACTTGGATCCGTGACACTACATTGGGATCAGTGATGTTTCCTTAGGATCTGTGTACCTATATATAGCCATATCTATCTACATTGGGATCCATGCCACTTTTCTTGGAATACATCAATACTTTGGGATCCGTGAAAATGCATTGGACGATGACAAGGACTCCACATCATCATCGTGTGCCACATGGACCATTTCTTGAGGTTGTTGAGGTGGTTAACCAATAGAGTGCATTTTTTAGGGCGGCCAGCTTCAAGGGAAGTTATCTTTGACGGAATGCCTAGAATTCCGTCAGATCGACGCCCTATATTTGCAGAATGGCTACGAGATTTCTGAAATGGAGTTATAATAGACAATCGAGCAAAAATTGACCTAGTTATGATGTTGCTAAAATATGTCGCGAGAAAATTATCGTTGTGTTTTGACCACTTGACGTCCCACTTCTTAGAGCCACATGTGAGTCGTTAGAACACGTGGAAGGCGCATTTTCTCTCTCTTAGTCATACATGAGTGGTTAGCCCGCATTTATGAGGGTGCAGTTATGGAGGTTTTATTGATAGTTTTGAGGACACTCATTGTATGTACCCATGGTTTTTCTTAAGCACATGGTATTTGCCTATGGTTTTTCCTGAGCACATGGTATTGGCTCATGGTTTTGTATTTGCACACAGTTTTTACCCATGGTTTTGTGAGGATGCCTTATCTATATAGGGAGATATATTTCTCATTTGTGACTAGTTGGTGAATAAGAGAAAAGCATGTATCTCACTTATATTTGTATTGTTGTTTATCTTGGTTATTTTTCCGAGGGTTTTACTTGTTGAAGGTTATCAAGAGTGTTTTTAGGCAATAAGTTATAGTGGATGAAGGAGTTAGCAAGGAGCCACAAGAAGAACATCTTGTTATAGCTAAAGGAGCTTGTGAGGTAATGTTATTTCCTTGCATTCTTTAGTTATTTATCTCTAGATCTAGGGTATTGAGTCTAACAAATCTTAGTTTGATTTCTAGCTCTTAGTTTAGGATAGAATAGGGGCTACTCTTTGCTACTTGGAAGAGTTGGTAAAACACTCTTCTCGCCACTAAGATCCTGAAGCATCCAAGTATTTTTTGGGAAATTTACTGGGTACACCTAATGGTTGCCTGGAATCCCAAGGCTTGATACAAGGATCAAGCCTCAAGAAAGGCCAAGTGTAACACCACAACCCAAGTGGAAGTCAGGCATTGGCCTTTTATTCTCTTTCTCACCCTCTTTTAGCTTTGATTTCCTTTACTTTGTTTCAAAAGTAATCTAGGGTTTGGTCAAGTTAACTAGGTTGCAATTTCTTCAATTCTTTAGGCTAACATTTTAGATCTCGTTTAGAGTTAAATATTTCTTACAAATTATCTTGCATTCTCAAGCTAAATCTTCTAGACATTTGCATCTTATCTTAGATCTGTTGGTTTAAGTTCTAATATTTCATGGATCTATGCGATAAATAATATAAGATAATTTTATTAATGTCCAACAAATGACCACAAAAGTAGGTCAATGGGACTAAAGGACACATCCAATGTGAGTACAATGTGGGAGTGCAAAAGTAGCTCCCATATAAGAAAAGAGGAAAACTGAAAGTATAGTCTAAGTAAATATCCGACTAGACTAAGCCCTAGGTCTAGCTAAAACCAAAACTAAAGTGTATATAACAATATCATAAGTGTGGTGATACAAAGTGAGTGTCCACGGTAGGAGTTGGATAGCCCAATACTATCCGAGGGAGAATTATCTGAGGATGAATCCAATGAGGTCAATGTCTCTTGGATATGATGACCAATGGCGAGGGGGGCAACGAGGGTCGCACTGGCTCACTGTCAAAGTTCTCGAGTACCAGAGGGTGATTCGAATGTATGACCCTGGGGAGATGTAGGAGCAAGGAAGCTTCGCTCTCCTAACATCTGAGGTCGAAGAAAAGAAGCTCTGAATAGATCTTTGATAGCTCCATTGGGGCTGGGAGGCAATCCGACGAGTGAGGGGTGCCATATTTTGAATCTGTCTGAATCTAAAACCACTGTTGCTATGATGATGTGTGGTCAAATGGATGGTCCTGCACCTCCGGACCGATCTCAAACATATCGATCGATCTCCCAAGGGGGGAGGCTGAGGGGAGACCCAAGGTCTCACCACTCTAGGATTTGAAGTACTTTGGAACTCAGACTATCATTTGTTGCTCCAATCTGATGGAAGGGCATGGAAATATGACGTGATCCTCCTAGTCTGCCCCGGGTGAGTAGGGGAAGGGAGCGTGCAAGAGCTGGGATCTGTGACTGAGAATCTCCCTGATAAAAATAGCTAGGCGCCTCTGATCCTGATATTAGAAGAAAGTAGAGAGGGAGTCCCTTGAGACACTGTAGAGGCAGTAGTAACGTCCTATGATCTCATAGTACACAAGGCACCGAAAAATGAGGTGCCTCTCTATCTTTGGCTCTTGTAGGTGACACATCTGGCAGACCCTGTTAGAACATGGGAGATGGTGATCAATCTCCACTCGGAGTCCGTGAGAACCAACCCAGAGTTGTCCCAGAGGGATCTTGAGTGAATGCATCCAATGTTTGTACGTGTATGGGGGTCGGACAATGATACCATCCCACAACTCCAAAAAGTGCTCTAAGTAGAATGACATCTTCGAGCCCAGGCTCGTTGGGGGTGAGGTCCAGGTGACATGAATATATAATCTGTATATTTCCTCTCGGATGTCTTGATTCACGATATGTCTAGGCGGCATGAGATGAACCGGCACATCCAAGGAGTACCTGAAGGGAGGAAGGCACTCTAGGGAGATGGTCATCAATTGGAGAAGTCGGGACCCCTCTGAAAACCAACCTCGTGTGCGGTCTGTGGAGTGATCTGAGGCAAGGGCCTCTGAGGAGCAAAGTGCAAGATAGGGGTACCGCTCTCTCCTAATAGCAGATTCCCTGAAGGATCCGACTCTATGGATAAAGGAGATCAAGCGAAAGATAACCTTGAGACGAAATGGTTGAACGCCGAACTCTACTTGAATAATGGGATGTGGAACTATACATTTGCATCTGATGATGTGTCTGAGAAGCAAGGTCTAAACTCTCTCCAACCGATCCCAATCTATCTGTATCAAGCTCGGTCCCCAAATCTTCGAGCCATAGAGTATTGTGGGCCTAATAATCTTCTCCATGAGGTAGAGTTTGCACGAGATGTCCTGAAAGTGACCTTGAAGCACTGTCTCTCGATGAGGGAAAGGGACCCATACCCTTTGTTGAGTCGAGGGTGGAGAGCCTGTTGCATACCAAAACGAGGCCCCATGAACTGAACCCCCAGGTAGGTGTAAGTTGTGTTGATCTCAATCTCTCTCCCCCTGAAGTAGAAGTTTAAGTCTGTGAGAGACCGCTTTGATGCATAGAAGATCATGACCTTGGTTTTACCCAAGTTGACCGTCAACTATCGGAGGTCACGAAAACTAGCTAGGGCATCAATCTGCCTCTGTAGGCCCTTAGGAGTAGAGGACAAGAGGATCAGGTTATTTCTAAAAAGGAGCAGGGAGATCAACACCTAATGAAGGAAACAACCATCTCCATCCTGAATGTGATCGTGGAGGAAAGACTCTAGCTCATCAATATAGATTCTGAAAAGTGTCGGCAAGAGGGGTCATCTCTGCTTTACCCCAATGGTACTCTGAATAAAATCGGAGAGACCGTGAGCCAACCTAAGACGTCTCGAAACTGACTCATACAATCTCATGATGGTTGCTAGGAGGGTCTCAAATATGTTGATGTCGCGAAGTCTTTGGAATAAATCCTCCCGTGGTATTGCGTCAAAAGATTTTCGAAAGTCTACAAAACAGCAATAAACCCTCAAAGAGCGATGACAAGCCTCCTTAATAATGGCTCTTACTGTGAAAATGTGATCAATCGTCTGGTAATCCAGGCGGAAATCAACCTATCCCTTATCTCTAAGATGACGACTCTCCAAATCATCAGAAAGTCGTTGATGTAGAGTTGTAGCATAAAGTTTGGAGAATGTATGTCCCACCATCCTATAATTGTTCAAATCAGAACTATTCCCTGATTTGTGAATAATCTAAACGATGTCTCAAGGAATGATATGATTGTGGTTTAGATCTATTGGTGGAGTTTATTTTTTGTGCTCAAGTGTTCACTAAAGATTCAATAATTGATCATGTTCACATTGGGCAGTTTTATCTTTGAAGTTTTAGTACACGTACGCTCTAAATAATCTCAAATATTAAATCGACTTGTCAAAGGCCCATCATCTTGACTAATAAAAGGTTAAATTGATGTCATATCTCTATGAATGATTTGATGATTAAAGCTTCAAAAGTGTTTTATGTTAATTTCTTATAACTCAGCAAACAGAAATTATTGCCAATAATTTAATAACCCAGAAATTACACTATGTTGTTATAACTTCAAAAAATTATGCAAATAATTTACAGCTGAGTTATTTAACTAAATTTGTAAAGCAGAAGTAAATGGAAACCAAGCACATGAAAGATGAGAAGAGCAGAAATACCCTGGAAACCCCAGTGTGGGGAAAACCAGCAAAGCAGGGGCTTTATTGGCTTCAGAGGAATAAATAATACAGCAAAAAATTCAGATTTTCTTACAACAAAAATATGCTCAATACCCGGTAGTAGGGCCCAGCAATGTACGGCCCTCCTTCTCGACCCTCTTCTGCTCAAAAAAATAGGAATGTACGGCCCTTGATTTTCGGCTCTCTTATGCTAATGTGGTACGACCAGAATCGGCCCTCTCTCCTGCTGCAGTATGGCCTTTTCTCTGTTGTAGGTAAGGCCTACACTCTTGTTGTTGTATGGCCCTCTTTCTCAGCCTAAGTTGCCCTCTCTCTCAGCCAGAAAATTGCCCTCCTCTTCCTCAACCAGCACCCTCCTTTCTTCTTGCTCAAATGAGTGTTGTATCCATATCACCCTCAGCCACCTTCTTATCCCTCTAATTCACTTTTTCAAGAAACTTCTATAAGTCTCCGGAAATACACTTTTTGTGAATTATTAATTTCTGAAAAGTCACTTTGCAGAAAGCTGAGTAAAAAGTCATTTAAATGACTTGTACATTTTCCTATGTTAAAACTTAGAATAAAATTAATAAATTTGAACTGGGTATTTAATTGTGTCCATCAGCTAGCCTTGGACACATAGGCTTAGCTGAGACACCTTATGAGCTACCAAATTAACACTCCCTCTTAGCAAGGAAGGTGTTATGTACCACCCCCAACTTGTCCCTGAAGAGGACAAACTTGCCTTTCATCAAGGCCTTCGTGAGAATGTCTGCCACCTTCTCTCCTGTAGCCACATAATGTAGCTTCATTGTTCCCTTCTGCACACAATCCCTAATGAAGTGAAATCTGATCTTTGTGTTTGGATTTGTCATGAAACACTGAATTCTCAGAGAGCTTGATGCAGCTCTAATTGTCACAATGAATGACAGTCGCATCCAACTCCTAACCAAACAAACCGATGAGCAGCTTGCGAAGCCAAATGGCCTCACATGCTGCTAAGCTAGCTGCCATGTACTCTAGCTTAGCAGAGCCCAATGCCATTGACTTCTGCTTCCTGCTGAACCAGGAAACAACTCCTGATCCCAAGCTAAAACAGCAACCCAAAGTACTGTTCCTGTCCACCATGTTGCCTACCCAATCTGCATCTATAAAACCTGTCAGCTTCACCCCATCTCCTTGGATATAACTCAAACTATAATCGACTGTGCCATGCAGATATCTCAAAACATGTTTCGCAGCCACCCACTGTAACCTCCTCGGCTCAACCATAAACTGACTGAGTGTGTTGACTGCAAAGCATATATCTAGTCTAGTGTTGACCAAATACATTAGAGATCCAATCAACTGTCTGTAAAGAGTAGGGTCCACTACCTCTGATCTGGAAGCATCTAGCTTCTTCCAGTTGGTTACCATGGGCGTAGACATAGGCCTGCAATCCAACAACCCGAATCTCTTCAAAATCTCCATTGCATACCTACCCTTTCCAAGGAAAGTCTAAACATCTTGTTGCCACACCTCTAACCCCAGAAAGTAGTGCATCAACCCCAAATCCTTCATCTCATACTTCAAAGCAAGATCCCTCTTGCACTCTACAATGAACCTCTCTGAACCTGTAAGAAACAAGTCATCCACATACAACACAAGAATGAGTAGCTCACCTCCAACTATGATGTAGTAGAGGTTTGGAGTCCACCTCACTCTTGGTGAAGCCCATTCCCTACAAGTAGTTGTCAATCTGTGAGTACCACGCCCTAGGAGCCTGCTTGAGCCCATACAAGGCTCTCTTCAACCTGCACACATGAGATTCCCTATCATGCACCTCAAAACCCTCTTGTTGCTCAATGTACACCTCCTCCTCAATGATGTCATTAAGGAAGGTCGTCTTCACGTCCATCTAGTGGATCTTCCACCCCATCTCTGCTGCAATCGAGATCACGGCCCTGGTCGAAGAGTATCTCGCCACTAAGGCAAATGTCTCATCATAATCGATTCCCTCCTTCTAAGAGAACCCCTTAGCCACAAAACGGGCTTTGAACTTCTCCACACTGCCATCCGCAGCATGCTTGATCTTATAAATCCATCTAGATCCAATAACCAATTTCCCCTCTGGTAGGGGCACCACCTCCCATACATCATTCTTCATGATAGAAGCATACTCTTCCACCATGGCATCTCTCCACACATGTTGTTGTGATGCCTCCTCAAAGATGGAAGGCTTGGCCTCCAATAGCTCACTCATCATAGCCATATAACTGGAAAATCTTTGTGGTGCTCGACTCTCCCTGACCGATGTCCTAGGAGCACCCATGTACTCATGTGCCTCTCTCAAGGTTTTCTCTGCCCATCTTGTCTTCCTCCTAGTAGGAGCCTCCTAAACAAGAGGAGCCTGTTGCTCCTCATTCTAATCTACAATCTAATCATATGTGCCTGCACCTGTAACCTGTGTCTCCTAAGTCTTCTGAGTCTCCATCTCACGATCCCATGTTGTTGTTGCACCAGTATCATGAGCCTTCCTCAAGGATTTGTCCTCCTCGACCCTCACATCCCTCCTGACCACAGTCTTCCTCAAGGAGGGAATGTAGACCATGTAAGCCTTGGAATTCTCGATGTAACCAACGAAAATCGATTTCTCAACAGTAGCCTCGAGCTTTGTCCTCTTCTTTGAGGGGACATGACAATAGACAAGGCATCCGAAAATCCTGAAAGTGTCCAATCTTTGGTCTCCTCCCTGTGAATACCTCCTCAGGAGTCTTCCTCCCCAATCCCTTCTGATGACTCATGTTTTGTATGTATACAGTTGTATTACAAGCCTCTACCCATAGGAATCTAGGCAAACCCTGATCATACAGCATGGCTTTAGCAGCCCAACAATAGCCCTGTTCTTCCTTTCCGCCACCCCGTTCTGTTGTGGGTTGTATGGACAGTCAACTCTCTCTTTATCCCAGCACCTGCAAAGAACTCCTTGAAGGCCTTCGAGGTGTACTCACCTCCATTGCCGGATCTAAATGTCTTAATCTTCCTTCCCATCTGGTTCTCTACAAGAGCTTTGAACTATTGAAACCGACTGAAGACCTCGTCCTTGGTCTTTATGAAGTAGATCCAGGTCTTCTTGGAATGGTCATAGATGAAGGTGACATAGTACTCATACCCACTCAGGGATGGTGATGACATCAACCCACATACGTCTAAGTGTATCAAGTCTAGGATGCCTCCTGTCCTGTTGTCACTACTTGAGAAAATTGTCTTAGTGTACTTCCCCATAGCACACCCATTGCATACCTCGCGATGCTCTGTGCTAAAATCTGGCAGTCATGTCACAATCTCCTTGAGCACCTTAAGTGCTCCATGATGTAGGTGCGCCATCCTCCTATGCCATAACTCTGCCAAGTCACATGCACTGTTCACCAATGCTCGTACGGGCTTGAACTTAATCCTATACAACTTCTCCTGCCTGACTCCAATCACTTTAGCAACCTTAGAGTCCTTGGGTCTGATGTACACTCGCCCATCCTGAAATGAGACCACATAGCCCTGTTAGAATATAATGGATGTGCTCGTTTTACCATTGACAATATCGCTATTGTCACCCAACCATAGGCCGAAGCCACCCTCCGAGCACCTTAACCTTGACAGAGAATCACTCTGGAAGCAAACCGTAGGCTAGATAGCCAAACAAAGGGTAGTGCTCCTTTCCCCAAGGATAGCGCACCAACAAGAGCTGATCCCAAACCCTAGCCAAGAGATAGTCCACGCCAAACGTGATCTACTAGCTGCAGCAACTACAATGGCAGCTCTCCTCCAAATCTGCGCACAAAACTGGGCACTGCAGTGCGCACAAGTGTTGCTCTGCAATTCTGAGACTGCCTGCCAGAATGAAGACTGGCCTCATGTATTTATAGTAATTCTGGCTAACTGTCTGGGCCGACTTCTCATTCTAGGTATCTGTCTGTTCAGTATATGTTATTTCTTCTGGCCGACTTCTTCTCTTGGAGGCTAATAACCTAATACAAGTTATCTTCTTGAGCCGACATGTCTTCTAGGGTTATTAGCCAACTCATTAGGGTTTCTT
>SNQJ01S0050310.1:72999-92694 GCA_010110895.2 Picea sitchensis | reverse complement strand
TGATTTGGGTTTCCACATAAAACACTGGTGTATTGTGTATGTGTATGATTGTTCATTTGTTCATTGCTTATTTACTCTGCAGTTATTGGATAATAATGTTTCATTGATATAGGACTTGGATTATATGGTTAAAAGGGATTAAATTTCTCTATTACTAATTCACCCCCCCTCTCAGTAATCCAACAGGGGGGAGGTAGAGGAGGGTGTAGTTGATTTTGAAAAAGATTGAGTTTTGACAGAACCAATAACACCATCCGCATGAGATGAGGATGATGGCTTAGAAGGATCGGTATTAGCTCGAGCAGCATTTAGAAGAAAATCATACAAAGTACCAGATTGGGAATAAAACAAGTCTAAGTACTAAGCCCGAGCAATGGCTTGTTCCTCTGTGACCACACCACCCATAGAGACATCGCGAGCGATCAGGGGTAATAGTGATATAGTAAACCATTCTTCCAAGAGCATGCGAGGAATGACTGCCTTGATCATCCTTCATCGTCGCCTCCGCTCATGAATATGGTCAGAGATATGCACAGAGTTAGTTTGACAAAGGGAGGTCAAGAGTTCAGTACCTATCTCGTAGTGAATAGGCAGTTGAAATTTCGTGAGGAAATACATGGCAAGGGAATTAAAATCATGAAAAGAAGCACGTGGTAGTTCAATATACCACTTTGTTGCTAAACCAGTAAGTGTTTGTTGGAAAAGATGCAAACATACAGAATCATCCTTGAGGGAATTTGATGAACACCACAAATGGAAAGTCATCACATGGTTGTTTGGATCTTTGCCAGGGTTCCCGTCAAATTTTGAAATATCAGAAGGAATTTTAGCTGGAATGACTGGCCAAACCGGTGAATGAGAAAGAGGATCATTAGTTAACCGAGACAAGTCTGGGAGATCCAGAGTCGCAAGGAAAGGTAGTTGTCAGTTAATGTGTGAATGATATTGGTGTGGCATAGGAACACCAGTAGGACCATAGAATGGGTTAGATGGATATTTGTAACTAGTAGGCCCTCCTACATACAGTTGTTGTTGGCCAGGATAAGAAGGATTCGATGGTGCATGAGAAGCATGGGCATAACCCGGTGGGTTATAAACATTATAGGCCGGATGATTTTTTTTCCCGTGAGGAGGATAAACATTTTGGCCTTGAGAATGGTAAGAAGTAGATCTCAGAGGTGGATACACCTAAGGCTCATGAGGAGGATAAGACCGTGGTCTCGGAGAATTCCAGGTGGTATTTTAGATTCCGCCTAGATAAGATTGCCCGTAAGAAGTTTCGGAAGGGACAGGATTGGATACTCCTCCTAGTAGATTATTATACAAGTGCCCCCCAATGTGGGGTTGGGTAAAAATGCCTCCTAAAGATACTCCCCAGAATTGTGAAGGGTTTTCGACAAATGAGGGTTTCCCCCCTGCCAGCGATGGATGTATGACCAAGGTTTGAGTGGAAAATGGAGGTTGCCCTCTAGGAGGAGCATGAACAGGGGGTTGTCCCCCGGGAGGGGCAGGCCTGCCATAGAAAGGTAGTCCTCTAGGAGGGAAAGGTATGTTGGATGGTGGTTTCCCTCCAGCTAGTTGTGTTTGGCCAGCCGAGGTTTGCATTCTCAAGTGAGAAGATGTCCCAGTAGGATCGTGTGGAACATGCAGCGTTGTAGAGTAAAAAATTGTAGAAATAGGGGTAGATATTGAAGTGCTTTGGGGATGAGTAGAGGTAATGAGTCCAGCATTAGGATGGGCTTTTGCTGGTGTAGCAGTAGAGTGAATAACCTGATCGACTGGGTGATTCATGGTATGACTGAATGGTCATGTTTCACTAGGAGAGTCATGAGGATGAAAGGCTTGTCGAATAGATTCAAAATGTTCATAGAGATTGCGTTCCGATGAAGTCCTCCATACAGAACGAGCAGGTGTGGGATTGGTTTCTACTGTGGTGCTAGGATGAATAGGAGTCCTATACTTGTCACCAAACATTGGTTCTGTGGATCCCATATATGTTTCGGTAAATATCCTCTCCGGTAATCATGGGACTTCTTTGTCTATGACGTTCCCAAGGGAGTCTAAACGAACCAAAAGTGGTTCGAGAGGAGTTATCGACACAAGTGTGGTGGGATTTTCAACTGTGTCCAAAGCGTCTTCTAGGTTATCTAACCGGGTAGCAATAGCACTTCCAGTGTCAGATGGATTTTCTACCTCTCTACGGTAGTTGTCTTCTTGAGGGTTAGAAGGTAAGGGTTGATAGCCTTCTGGAGGCAGCCCTTGCATCCTACGTGATCGGCAAAGACCTTTATCATCTATGGGCTCCATTGTGGAGAATAATAGAACACACTGAAAATCTAAGGCCAACTAACAAAAAGAAACAACATGCGCTAATAAAATATAGGAATCAACCAAGCAGACAAAACTTCTCTCAATGACCATACTAGTTGGTGATGAAATCCAACGTCACGTGATCAAGTCGAGAAGGGGCTGGGATATGGTGGAACAGTTACAATGGCGACTTGCTTAATGGACTTCCACCTTGGTGCAAGCTTCCACGCAGTAATTGTGGATTTACCCTCCAAGGAGCCCGAGTGAGTTTGACCAATGTTTGTTCTAGGTACAGTGAGATTTCCCTTCACCGTCACCTTGTGTAAGTACCTAAAGATTATGGAAACTAAAGACACCAATTCGCAGTGTGTCCTTGGGAAGGTACAGTCAACATTCTGATCCAGAACGTATGGGAAGGATAACAAGTACGAAATCAACCCGAAAGGCTCCCACACATAATCGTGGGTATACCTTCCAATGACCCCCAATATATAATCCGACCACTACAAACAGTTAAATCACGGAGGGATAATCTCCGTAATTCACCTGAATGAGACCTCGTGCGTAACCCCTATGTGAGAGGGGGATCCCAGAAAACCAATATGAAAATTGGATTTGACTCTCCCTATCTCAGGATGCTAATGTTTATTTTGGAAACTTTGGAGAGTTGTACTCATAGCCTAATCCAAAGTGCTAACCCTAGTCTAATGTTGGTGGAAGATCCTATAAACAAAAATGTTCTAGATAATTTTTAATTAGCGTTTGTTTTATAGTTGTTCTTTACTCAAAGGGTGCACAAAAGTGAAACTGATGGAATGAGGACTCAATTCCCAAAAAGATGCATGAAAGATGATAAGCAGTTATTTCTTTTCAATGAACACCTATTTAAGGGAAAGAGAAGGAGTCATTTTCACTTTCAAACACTAATATGAAAAGTCCTCAAACAATTGGTTCTCAATCGAATCCAATGCAATGCTAAAACATTTTCAATAATGCCTTATAATATGAAAATCAAGAACTAATATGTGTCTTTGTTGTTTGTATGCGAATGATGACTAATTCAATGCAAAAAACTTCTCCTATCAACTACCTTTTTAGATCAAGGAGACTCAGACAAGCATGATCAAATTTCACACACACAACACGCACCCTCTTGTTGTGATTGAAGCAAGAAGCAAATAGAAGACAAAAGATGACAAAGAAAACTCAAACAATTCACACAAAAGAGAGGTGTTCGAAGAACAATGACCTCAAAAACCAAGTGAGAAGAGTCACAGACTTAAGATGTCCTTCACTGGAGTTCTCGCTCAGTCAGATAGGAGAGGAAAAAACAATGGATCGATTTCAAGCTCTCAATAGAAAAAACTCAAAAATAATGAATAAGGGCATAAAATATGAACAACAAGGTGTTTACTTCTTAGGAGGAAGCATTTCAAAGGTCAAAATAAGAATCATTGAGTCACAAAGCAACTCAGCAAGTGAAGAAACAGGGTCTGGACCTCCAAAAAATGCAATTTTTGAAGAGATTTTGGGCAAAAACGGATAGCGGTCTAGTATAAGGGCCACCAGAGAATTATAAGGCTCTTTCTAACACTTCCAGGGAGTGATGGTGCTCTGCTAACATGGGCACAGGGGAACCACGCTCAAAAAACTCATAAAAATGTCCAAAAACCCAAAATTTCAGTTAAATTTTGGCAGTCAAGCTGAATGTGATGGGGTAAAGAGTCAATCAGCGAGTGCAATCAGATAAATGGGGTGAACAATGTCTGAAAACAATCATAGTGTAAGGCAAGGTCTATGAGGAAAAAATAAAACGAAGAAATTTTTTATTCTTCCCCAGTGGAGTCGCCAATTTTTGTTGAAGGAAAATCTCCCTGCGGACGGGTAGATCTCCTCAAAGAGCTAGAATCTTAACTCTAAGACAAAAAGTGCTTATCATGGGCACTGACTTCCTTTTAGATATAGGTGGACTAGTGTGTGAGAAGGAAGGAGAAAAGAAGTACCTTTTACCAATGTTTGTCCCTGCACGCTCTAAGTTGAGCTCCGATCTTTCTCTCTTCGATAAGCCCTGTAGACAAACAAAGTACGACCACTTCCTACTCTATCAAGATTAGTCCAAAATAGGTCTATCTACTAAAGAGACAAATTCATGTGATATTGAACACAAATTAGAAAGAAACAGGGCAAGCAAATTATATTAATGAGGACAAAACATTGCTTATAGCCATATATGGATTGCAACAGTTTCGTCAAGTCCTCCTTGTCTAACCCTTGCTCAAAACATCCACGATCTGAATGATGATAGCTTCATTGATTGCTCCCTATGAGATCATAGGTCTGTTATTTCCAAAATATCTTTGTTCCAGCACCAGCTATAAGATCATAAGTTTGGTGTGATTCTCCCTTTCCAGTCCCCTTTCACCATGAGAAAGCTTGCTTATATAGCCTTAGAGAGGCTCAGCAACTTGAGATATCCTTGGGGTGAGTTGAGGATTTTCCTCCTCCAGTTAGAGATCTGCCCTAAGATCATGGCTTGATTGAGGATTCAAATCCAACTTCCTTCCAAGAATGAAAGGATCCTTCCCCCATTCATATCAACAACTTAACTACTACCCAGAATAGGCAGCGCTCCCTCAAAAGGGCCATCAGAGCGTTATGGTGCTCCCTAGTAGTGTATAGGAGAGCGCCAGCACTCCTGAGGGTAGGAGCGCTCTTGAAAAAGGGCTGAAGAGTGTTATAATGCTTCTTGATGACTTATGAGGGGGCACCATCACTCCTGAGATAGTTATAAGGGAGCGCTCCCCTCCAAAAACTCAGTTTTTTGGGTGCTTTCAGCATAGATAATTTTAGGGGCGAAATTTCGCTCATGGGCGAAATTTAGGGGCTTCCAATTTTTTATTGGGTGAATTTTTTGTATTAAAGTGATTTTTTAAAACTTATATCATTAGCCCGTAATTTATTTTAGGGGAAAAATCATGTATAGGGTTAGCCCTTGTTTTTAGGAGAGATAGAGGAAAAAAAATTATATTTCTCCCCTAAAATTTGGAGGGACAAGCTTCCATTAGCCAAATTTCTAGAAGTGTGGGAATTTCTGATAGCTTCTTCACCCTGCCATTTGGTAAAATCGAGGTTTATGGTTTAATTCACCGAGATTTTGTGGTATGGGCACTGGGTAGCTACATTTTGGCCCTCCCACCTGGTATAAATTGTATGGCATCTACCTAGCACCCAGGTTAAAATCATATCTTTGTTACATTTCTGGTTCGTTCATGAGAACTACAGAGTCTACTATCTAGTGACCATCTAGAAAATATCTAAATCCCCAAGGCCCGATTTACATATATTGAATTTTAGAGTTTATTTCCCCTCGACGGAACGGAATTTGGAAAGAGGGCAAGAGATGCTATATTGAATTTTTGTGTTTATTTCCCCTCAATGGAATGCAAAGAGGGAAAGAGATGCTAGTGGTGGAGCCGCCTGTTCAGAGCAGAAGAAACTTGGAAGGTGTCGCGCGAGCGCTTTAATTTGGTAATTGAAGTTTATTCCTTTTGGTGTGCACTGTCTCCTCACTTCATTAGGATTTGTTTGAAATTTTCCAAGAGCTCTTATTGATTTACTTGCACTTTTTCCAACACTACTATTCCAAAACTTGCTGGAGTATCTTGTATTTCTATGTTAAATTTTTTTGTAACATTGTATAAATTCTGATGTTCTCTTGGCTATTTCCTTCTCCACCTCATTTTCAACTTCCACTTCTTGTTTGTAACATTTTCTCCCATGGTTCTTCACTCCCAATATTTGTATAGAAAAATCAGTGAATCTATGTTGGATAGTGTCTCTAAAACTCTTTTATGCTTGGGTGCACTATCAACTGAAATTGCCACTACAATTGTTGTCTGAGATATTGTCGCCATCGTAAGGCATGTCACTAAATATAAATTTTGTGATTCAAAAGGTCTACAAGGATTTATAGAGATTATCTTTGCCCTTTTCCTTATAGCTTGGTAGTAGAGCAAAGCTGGGTAAGTGGAGCATGGATAAAGATTAGGGTGATACGGATGGGGATTTTTTAGATAATTGGTAGAGTGGGGGCTGCCAATTATGACTTTGATTGGCATATTGAAGGTCCCTTATACAAATTTTTGCCTCTATACTAAGTGTTAGTTGTCTACCCTCTCAAGTTGGTAGTGATTACTCAGTTTCCATGTTAAATTTGAATGAGTGTGGTTGCTTGTTCGATTCCCCCCTGGGGCTCCTCATCATCACTTGTGATCATACTCTCTAATAAAGGCTCAAAGTTTCTTTTTTTGTAGTGATGGTTATCATTTTGTATTAAAAAAATGTTGTGGCTGAACCGAACAGCTTTGAGTTACAAAAATATATAAAAGGTTGAAGTCAAATGTTTGAAATATAGCACTAGAGGATTTGCAATCCTAATAAATAGTGTTCATCATTCTAGCCTGTTACATCTCTCCAAGTATATTGTTGAGCAAACTACTCAAGTAAATAAACACTATGAAAAAACATACTAATACAGTAAAAGGAAAAAATTAATATCCATGCCTAGTGTGGGAATCAACTTTATCTAGGTACCTTGACACTCTCCCATCAGCCTCCAGGCTTCACTCTTTCTCCCTAATAGTTACAACTTCAACCTCTATTGTACCTTCTTCCAGTTTCACCTTGTGGGAGGAAAGAGAACCCTATAAATTTGAAGACTCGAGAGAGAAACCATGCACTGTAGTGTCCTATGTAGAAGTAGAATCACCTTTGTTGTACCTTTTTCCAGTTTCACCTTGTGGGAGCAAACAAAACCCTGTAAATTTGAAGACTCTAGAGAGTAACCATGCACTGTAGTGTTCTGTGTTCCTATGCATTAGACATAGGAACACCCAAATGGGTAGAAATTCTGCTAACTTGGTCTTGCACAACACTGATCTGTAAAGAGAGCTCCCAATGCTTCCGGTGATGAATGACCATGTACACATCAGCCTCTTGCTGCCATTCTTGAATTTCAAACATACGCTGAGCCATATCCATCACACATGAATACCAAATTTCATTGTATCTCTCAACTTGCTACTCAAAATCCACCTTCCAACTGTCCTAGTGGGTTAAGTTCTTCAAAACCCCATGTTGCATTTCATCTATCTTTTTAGCACAATGTTTCACACCTCATTTAACCTCATTCGGATCACACAAAACACAACGCCCATTTTGGCAATGACAATGGGCCATGCTCACCAACACTTCAAAATGAGCTAGAGCTTCACCACTCCTCACATCTTTTGCACTCTAGACATTATAGAGAAGGGAGCTAGAATGAAGGAGAGGCTAAGGTAGTAAGCAAGGGGAGGGATCACACCCTTGCTTCCTCTAGTAATCTAATCACCTTCGCTTTGAAGGTAGAAACCAAAACTAAGAACCACAATACCTTGAAGCAATACATCTTTCTCAAGCTATTTTCCCAATTAAATCCACACAGAGTCATAAACTCCCCTGGTACCATACATTAAGATGCACACATACAAAATGGGGAAGGGATGTGGGTAAGAGCATTGTTGATCCTCCCCGAATTCATTGTCCTTCTTCATACTATGCCAAGTGGAATGCACACAGAGTTAGTCCATTGAAACTATTGAATCAATGGGGTGAGGGTGGGAGAGGGGCAGTGTGGCATTACTCTCCCACTTTTATAATGCAAACTCCCATTTAAAGTAATTCTCCCTTGTTGTCTTGAGAATTTGTGAGCGCATTTTGGCCTCATAAAACATGAAGACATTCTATCTGATCAAAGTCTTGAATCTCGAGAAATATCCTTTGCACCAGTCTGGGATAGGTTAGGATTAGTTGGGAGATGTTTGTAGTGCACAATGTTCAAAATGATGGCTGAGTCTTTGACACCACAAGATTTCTAATCTCCTTGCCTTTGATAAGGAGAAGACCTTGGTGCTTGTGACTTTACACTTTTGTTGGTGCTAGATTTTGATGTAACACTTAGCATTTAAGTTCTCAAAAAAATGAATCAAATCTGGAATGAATAAACCATCAAGACTCTACTTATCTTTTTTGTAAATTTCAATCCCACCAACTATTCCAGCATCATCTTCTTCATCAACACCAAAACAGTCATTTTACTCACTGCCCTCCCTCAATTCCCCTCTATTTTGAATGGATTCAGGTCATCATTGTCAAAAACTTTGGGACAAATCCCATTGTTAACATAATCATATCCACAACAACTCATTTTCGGCATTTCTGTATGGACTGTACTCTACCTCTGTATTAGAGACACTACCTAGCACAAACTGTATAGGCAGAGATAACTCTGAGATATCACAATGTAGCACAACAATTAGTCGCATTAAAATAAATTATGTTTTCTTTGAGGTATTGAATCCATTTCTCTGAAGAAAGCTCACTTGATGTACCATTTGAGCACAACTCTCTTGACAAGCATTCAGTAGACATACCTAGATAGTGGAAGCTTAATTCTTGATCTGATACTGAGAATGGTGGAATGTTGTGCTTCAAATTTTTTACTTGGTTCTTTGGAAAGAGCAACTCATTGTTGTCCACATAAGGCTTGGGTAAAGATTATTTTCCAAATCAACAATGGCTTATATTTTTGCACATGGTTAGGTCTCTTGCCTTCACAGTTAACATTTGTTTGACTGCCTAACATATTTCAGAAATGACAACCTCTTGTTGACACCCCCATCCCCATTAGCTTCTTGTTTATCCTTTCCCTTAGAGGAACACTGACTTTTTTCTCTGTGAAGTCTGCCAAATGACTCTGCTTCTTATGTTAGGTCCACATTAAAACACTTGATTTTTTCATCTCAGCCTTGATTTCATGTGGATTTGTCTCATCATATGTTTGTTTGACAACAACTACCTCCATCCTTGGATATGAATAACAATGATATTTGTTTTCCTAACATATAGACTTATCCATTATCTTTTCCCCTTTGCAACAACCTACTCATGATGACAAGGAACCATACAAGTATTTCCACATGAAAGATGGGACATTCTAGAGGTAAGAGCAAAACCAAAGGCATGTATCTTAACGATAACTAGGATAAAGACACCAGAGGTAAGAGCAAAACCAAAGGCATGTATCTTAGATGATACTTTAGAAAGGTATGGAACAGCAAAGTGACTTGCCAAACCTATTTGTAATGATATTTGAAATTTCCAAAGATAGGGCACTACAACTTATCTCCACATTTTCAATGCCCTCATACCTTTACCAACTTTTCTCTATTTAGTATCAACAACTATAACATGATCCAGTCTCTATTATGCTACTCATTATATTCTAAAAGCAACAACTAGAAGATTGTTCCAAAGCTGGACTTCTTGTTATGCCTCATTTTGAACCATGTGAACCCACTTAACCCCTCCTCTAGCATAGATGACTTTCCCACCAATCAAATCTAAAGCATAGTTTGTTGTAGAAAACATTGGTAGTAGTAAGGCTTGTCATGATCTTTTATGCATGCCCTTTTCCTCCTTTAAATCTAATGACTCTTCTAAGGAGATTCTTCTAGTTTAATGGTGGTAAGGTGAACTGATTAAAGCTCCAGGTGTTAAATGGGTCTAAGTTCCAACTATGCACTAAGCATCCTGTGAGATTGAAGGGGGCAAGAGGAAATGTTTCTTACTGGTTCAGAATAGAGGATAGAATGTAGTGAGAAAGTGGAATATCTATGAGTGTGATATGTTCTTTCAATGATATCCATGTTTTCTCAATCCCAATAATATCTCATCTCCACATGGCCATCCTCATTCATCCCAAATCACTTCCTTCACTTAGGAAGTTGGATGCAATTTTCATACCCCCAACAGAATCTACTATCATTTGGATAGCTCTGATCCCCATTAACATATGCAACCACCTTCTAAGATGATATGACTGTAGAACATCACTTCATGGCCTTGTAGATAAAGTCGATGCCTAGTGTGGGAATCGACTCTATCTAGGTACCTTGACACTCTCCCATCAGCCTCCAGGCTTCGCTCTTTCTCCCTAATAGTTACAAATTGAACCTCTGTTGTACCTTCTTCCAGTTTCACCTTGTGGGAGGAAAGAGAACCCTATAAATTTGAAGACTCGAGAGAGAAACCATGCACCGTAGTGTCTTGTGTAGAAGTGGAATCACCTTTGTTGTACCTTTTTCCAGTTTCACCTTGTGGGAGAAAACAAACCCTATAAATTTGAAGACTCTAGAGAGTAACCTTGTGCTATAGTGTCCTGTGTTCCTATGCATTAGGCGTAGGAACACCCAAATGGGTAGCAATTCTGCTAACTTGGTCTTGCACAACACTGATCTGTAAAGAGAGCTCCCAATGCTTCCAGTGATGAATGACCATGTACACATCAGCCTCTTGTTGCCATTCTTGAATTTCAAACATATGCTGAGCCATATCCATCACACATGGATACCAAATTTCATTTCTCAACTTGTTACTCAAAATCCACCTTCCAACTGTCCTAGTGGGTTAAGTTCTTCAAAACCCCATGCTGCATTTCATCTATCTTTTCAGCACAATGTTTCACACCTCATTTAACCTCATTCAGATAACACAAAACACAACGCCCATTTTGGCAATGACAATGGGCCATGCTCACCAACACTTGAAAATGAGCTAGAGCTTCACCACTCCTCACATCTTTTGCACTCTAGACATTATAGAGAAGGGAGCTACAATGAAGGAGAGGCTAAGGTAGTAAGAAAGGGGAGGGATCACACCCTTGCTTCCTCTATTAATCTAATCACCTTCGCTTTGAAGGTAGAAACCAAAACTAAGAACCACAATACCTTGAAGCAATACATCTTTCTCAAGCTATTTTCCCAATTAAATCCACACGGAGTCATAAACTCCCCTGGTACCATACATTAAGATGCACACATACGAAATGGGGAAGGGATGTGGGTAAGAGCATTGTTGATCCTCCCTGAATTCATTGTCCTTCTTCATACTATGCCAAGTGGAATGAACATAGAGTTAGTCCATTGATACTATTGAATCAATGGGGTGAGGGTGGGAGAGCGGCAGTGTGGCATTACTCTCCCCACTTTTATAATGCAAACTCCCATTTAAAGTAATGCTCCCTTGTTGGCTTGAGAATTTGCGAGCGAATTTTGGCCTCATAAAACATGATGACATTCTATCTGATCAAAGTCTTGAATCTCGAGAAATATCCTTTGCACCAGTCTGGGATAGGTTAGGATTAGTTGGGAGATGTTTGTAGTGCACAATGTTCAAAATGATGGAAGATTCTTTGACACCAAAAGCTTTCTAATCTCCTTTCCTTTGATAAGGAGAAGACCTTGGTGCTTGTGACTTTACACTTTTGTTGGTGCTAGATTTTGATGTAACACTCATCATTTAAGTTCTCAACAAAATGAATCAAATCTGGAATGAATAAACCATCAAGACTCTACTTAGATTTTCTGTAAATGTCAATCCCACCAAATTTTCCAGCATCATCTTCTTCATCAACACCAAAACAGTCGTTTTACTCACTGTCCTCCCTCAATGCCCCTATGTTTTGAATGGATTCAGGTCATCATTGTCAAAAACTTTGGGACAAATCCCATTCTTAACAGAATCATATCCACAACAACTCATTTTTGGCATTTCTGTATGGACTGTACTCTACCTCTGTATTAGAGACACTACCTAGCACAAACTGTATAGGCAGAGATAATTCTGAGATATCACAATGTAGCACAACAATTAGTCGCATTAAAATAAATTATGTTTTCTTTGAGGTATTGAATCCATGTCTCTGAAGAAAGCTCACTTGATGTACCATTTGAACACAACTCTCTTGACAAGAATTCAGTAGACATACCTGGATAGTGGAAGCTCAATTCTTGATCTGATACTGAGAATGGTGGAATGTTGTGCTTCAACTTTTTTACTTGGTTCTTTGGAAAGAGCAACTCATTGATGTCCACATAAGGCTTGGGTAAAGATTATTTTCCAGATCAACAATGGCTTAGATTTTTTCACATGGTTAGGTCTCTTGCCTTCATAGTTAACATTTTTCTGACTGCCTAACATATTGAAAAAATGACAACCTCTTGTTGACACCCCCATCCCCATTAGCTTCCTGTTTATCCTTGCCCTTTGAGGAACACTGACTTTTTTCTCTGTGCAGTCTGCCAAACGACTCTGCTTCTTATGTCAGGTCCACATTAAAACACTTGATTTTTTCATCTTAGCCTTGATTTCATGTGGATTTGTCTCATCATATGTTCGTTTGAAAGCAACTACCTCCATCCTTGGATATGAATAACAATGATATTTGTCTTCCTAGCATACAGACTTATCCATTATCTTTTCCCCTTTGCAACAGCCTACTCATGATGACGAGGAACCATACAAGGATTTCCACATGAAAGATGGGACATTCTAGAGGTAAGAGCAAAACCAAAGGCATGTATCTTAACGATAACTAGGATAAAGACACCAAAGGTAAGAGCAAAACCAAAGGCATGTATCTTAGATGATACTTTAGAAAGGTATGGAACAACAAAGTGACTTGCCAAACCTATTTGTAATGATATTTGAAATTTCCAAAGACAGGGCACTACAACTTATCTCCACATTTTCAATGCCCTCGTACCTTTACCAACTTTTTTCTATTTAGTATCAACAGCTATAACATGATCCGGTCTCTATTATGCTACTCATTATATTCTAAAAGAAGCAACTAGAAGATTGTTCCAAAGCTGGACTTCTTGTTATGCCTCATTTTGAACCATGTGAACCCACTTAACCCCTCCTCTAGCATAGATGACTTTCCCACCAATCAAATATAAATCATAGTTTGTTGTAGAAAACATTGGTAGTATTAAGGCTTGACATGATCTTTTATGCATGCCCTTTTCCTCCTTTAAAGCTAATGACTCTTCTAAGGAGATTCTTCTAGTTTAAAGGTGGTAAGGTGAACTGATTAAAACTCAAGGTGTTAAATGGGTCTAAGTTCCAACTATGCACTAAGCATCATGTGAGATTGAAGGGGGCAAGAGGAAATGTTTCTTACTAGTTCAGAATAGAGGATAGAATGTAGTGAGCAAGTAGGATATCTGTGAGTGTGATATGTTCTTTCAGTGATATCCATGTTTTCTCAATCCCAGTGATAGCTCATCTCCACATGGCCATCCTCATTCATCCCAAATCACTTCCTTCACTTAGGAAGTTGGATGCAATTGTCATACCCCCAACATAATCTACTATCATTTGGATAGCTCCGATCCCCATTAACATATGCAACCACCTTATAAGATGATATGTCTGTAGAACATAACTTCATGGCCTCGTAGATAAAGTTGATTCCTAGTGTGGGCATCAACTTTATCTAGGTACCTTGACACTCTCCCATTTGCCTCCAGGCTTCGCTCTTTCTCCCTAATAGTTACAACTTGAACCTCTATTGTACCTTCTTCCAGTTTCACCTTGTGGGAGGAAAGAGAACCTTATAAATTTGAAGACTCGAGAGAGAAACCATGCACCATAGTGTCCTGTGTAGAAGTAGAATCGCCTTTGTTGTACCTTTTTCCAGTTTCACCTTGTGGGAGCAAACAGAACCCTATAAATTTGAAGACTCTAGAGAGTAACCATGCACTGTAGTGTCCTGTGTTCCTATGCATTAGGCATAGGAACACCCAAATGGGTAGCCAGTTAGATCTCTTGCCTTCATAGTTAACATTTGTCTCACTGCCTAACATATTACAAAAATGACAACCTCTTGTTGACACCCCCATCCCTATTAGCTTCTTGTTTATCCTTGCCCTTTGAGGAACACTAACTTTTTTCTCTGTGCAGTCTGCCAAACAACTATGCTTCTTATGCCAGGTCCACATTAAAACACTTGATTTTTTCATCTCATCCTTGATTTCATGTGGATTCATCTCACCGCAATAAGTTCTTAGAGTCTAAAGCATGTGGCAGAGAGTTTCAATTAGTGAGTCAAGATAATGAATACAAGATACTAAAGCGTGATTTGGTTCTATTTTGAGCCACTAAACTATTTCATCTTCAACCTCAAGTGATTTAGTTAATTTCATTGCATTGAGAGTGCACCTCTCTGACCTGTTATGGAAGAATGCATGTTTGCCAACCTATAAGGAAGCATTTGGAACATGAATGTATTTGAGAAAAATGACACTGGACTCTCTTATTAGATTTTTCCATTGGTCCTCTAGCTCCCCCTGAAGCTGTGCTGGAGGAGTCCACCCTTTTCTCCTTCACTTACTTCATTTTTTCTTTATTCTTGAAAAATTGGATGCATGGGGTTCCCATTATCCCAACAGCCACAACAATGTCTAGATCCTCTTCTATGTCAATTTCAACACAATGTACTTCATTGTCAACATGTATCTGTGCCATCCCCTTCCTTGCAAGAAAACAAGGGCATGTAACAGTAACATTTTATTGGTGTACATACACCATGTGGTTAATTTTACTTAGGTCAGTGGTCAGTGATCTAATTACTGTGTAGATTTAACTAATCATTGCATTAGGTGAACGTCCCAAGCACCTATTCACTACACTAGGTGAACTTCCCAACAACCTGTATTTAATTCTGGGCTCTTCCCAGTCCATGATAAATACAGGTCATCTCCTTGTAATTATACACAATATCATATATATCTTTGTGTCATTTTTGCTTCTGTTGCTGTTATGTTTTGTGTATGGAGTTTAAGTTCGTGTATGATCTTGGTTAATGCTCCTTGTTTTTAGACACATGCAATACAAAAAAATTATAGCATATTCTTCTCACACATTTTGAAAACTATCCCAAGGGGCCACAATGGTAGGAAACATTTCATGAACTATTGGGGGATGGTATCTTCAACAAATATGGTGAAACATGGTTGGTGTAGAGGAATATTGTGGCATTGGATTTCACCAAAAGGACTTTGAGAAATTCCATGGCTCAGTGGGTTACCCGGTCCATCAAGGGCCAATTATGGCTTATCCTGGCAAAGGCTGAAGAACTACATAGAGTTGTTGATTTGCAGGATATTTTTCTTAGAATTACATTTGATAATATATGTGGTCTGGCATTTGGCAAGGATCTAGAGACATTGTCCCCAAGTCTTCCTCTTAATCCTTTTTCCACTGCATTTGACAATGCCACTGAGGCTACTTTGCAACATTTTTTTTTTCCTCAAGTGATATGGAGGATTAGTAAAATTATGGGTTGTGGCATGGATGTTGATCTTCATCAAAGCATTGCCAAGGTTAAAAAATACTTGTCTGAGATTAATACAATTATTACACTGATAAGACTCAGCTTTTCTATTTAGTCCCAAGGATCCATAGGAGGAGATCAAGTAAAAAAATCTAAAAAAAAACCACATGATGATTTGTTATCAAGGTTTATGAGGAATAAGGATGAGGATGGCAAGGCCTATTCAAATACATTCCTGCAAAACATAGTTGTGAATTTCATTCTTTCTGGCAGGCATACTTCATCCATGGCCATGAGTTGTTTTTTCTAGTTGATAATTCACAATCCCCAGGTTGAAGACAAAGTCATTAGGTAAATTTCCTAGGTTTTAACCAAAAGTAGGGCAAGGATCCTTCAAAGTGGATTGAAGATACCTTGGTGTTTGAAAAGGTTGATGAAGAGTAGCAAGTTGTGGCCATTCCTTACATAGAGATTGTCTTCGTTTTTATAGGCTTGGCAGTTTGGTGGCATGCTTCCATTATTCTTCCATCAATATTCTAGGTGTTCATTTGCCACTTGCTAAACTAGAATTCAATAACCCAAATCAACAAGACTAGCTTAGGAAGGAAGCAACAAAGGTTACACAAAATGGGGAGGACTTATTTTTGGAGGTTTTGGATTTGATTCATCAAGTCAGAGAGAAAATTTCAAGTATTGGGCCTTATCCTTCTGCAATTTTCCTAGAGTCAACAAAAATTCCAGAAGTTGAAGGGATGTTACAGAAAGAGAGAGATAAATTTGAGGAATCATTGCAAATTGCTATCACTAAAGACTAGAAACCTAGTCAACCAGTTGTTGATATTTTAGAGCTTAATCGCTCAAGGCAGAGACTTATATTTGAATCATATATATGGGATAAATGTCTTTGTTATTTTCATTCATCTCTTAAAATGAAAAGGTCTTTGGTCAGTTCAGACTTTAGTTTACCAAAACATCTTAATGGTTCTTTGTAGGAGAACATCAATCCTAAGAAACAAGGGTCGATTCATGTGGCACATAATCATGATAGAAACATCAAAGGTGACAAAATTTCATAGGTACATAGTTATGGTTGTACAATGAATAACATCAGTCTTGGTGATAAAGAGGTGCCAGTTGTTAGTTAGAGAGTAATTATTGGTGCACTTGTGCAGTCTCCTAGCATTCCTGGCATTCTGCAGGATTCCAATTTGGTTGATAAATTAACAGAGACAACCAAAGTGGCTGACAGACCTATGGACTTGATAGTGAATTCAGAGGCAATGAAACCAGATCAGATGTCAATGAATGGAGATGAGCCTCTCAACGATTTGAGTCCAGCCAAGAAGGATAGGATACACCAGGATGTTAGTGGAAAGTACTCTACTGATAACAATAATTCAGAAGATAGATCAGTTGGTAGAGTTGGTATAGGGAACATGTTGGATACTTCAGAGAAAGATTTGGGAGTTCATAGGAGAGTGATAGAGGGACAATATTATAATGTGTCTAATATTTATGATACATTGGATGTTGCATGGACTGGTTGTCCTTCATTGGCAGGCCAGGCTGCTCATGTGACATCACTAGGGCAAGGAGTTGTTAATGCAGTTCCAAGTGTTGAGAATTCTGGGGTATGTTCTAAACTACCTTTGAAGACGATTTTTTATTCTATCAAGCTAAGTCTGGTTCCATTTATGGTAAGGACTGCAACTAATGATTCTAGTTCTAACACACAAGATATTGACATGTCAGACTTACCAGATGCAAACATGCCTTTATCAGTAGTTAGAACAGTTTATTATTCAAATTATCCTGATTTTGAAAAAAGCTTGATCTGGGAACCCTTTTCATACTTGGATATGATTTTTAGTAACACTTCTCAGGAATATTTAGGAATTTCTAAGTTAGTTAGTGATTATAAGCCAGTATTTGTGTCATCAACTGTTAAGATGCTTGATCAGGGTGGAGCAAAGTTACTCTTACCAACTGGCATTGACAATGTTGTCATTGCCATTTATGAGGATGAGCCTACAAGCCTGATAGCATATGCTCTCACCTCTAAAAAGTACCAGGCTCAGACATTTGATGATCAATTGGAGGAGAAACACAAAGAGAAAGATGAGGACACAGAAAGAGATTCTGAAGACTCATCGGTTAAAAATATTGCCCCTTATTCACTTCAGAATGCAAATAGCTCCTTTGAAGTGGCTGCAGTTCCTTCTGGGGGAAGAACTTATTTTTCTGAGAATGTTTCTACTTCTAGTTCCTCTGGTTCCGATGAGATTGTGGCTACAGATCTTGTATTACATGAAAATATCAGGCATGCAGAGATTTATTTTGGTGATGAAAATTTGCCTGGAAAAGGGAAATATTCAGTAGTTTGTTACTATGCAAAACAATTTTATATGATAGTAGAGGATCCTTGTCATGACACATGGGGGAGGAGTACTAATCCTACATCAACTATATATAGAAGGTGCTTCCATTGTTGAAGTTAGATCAGGTAACGAGGGAATTTGGAGAATAATTATGTATTCATTGGGTTAGAATGTCTTCAATACAGATTGAGACAACTTCATAGTATGAAGTCTAAGATGTCCATATTTTATATCTAGAACTTGGATAGGGAACTGCTTCCACAAATTGTCTCAAATGGATACCTCTGTGCCCTGGTCAATCTTTTTCAGAACACTTCAAGATCACCGCTCCTGGAAAGCAACAAAAGGAGAATTTTGAAAAGGAAAAGTACATTTCAGAGTAGTCAATATGTTATGACTCCAATTCAAAAGAGGCATGTTGTGCATAGAGTAGTTTATTTTTGTAAGTACTTTTCAAGATGCAACATAATGTTTTTGTTGTTATTACTTCAAATTGAGCCAATGGGTATTTTGGTTTTGGCTGGGATTCTCTCTTGGTTATGGTTTGGACTTTCTGCTTGGGCTCTTTTGGTTATTCTTGCTTGGTGCGCTATCCGTGGAGAGAGGTGTGCTATCTTGTTTGGCTATTTAGCCTAGGGTTTGCTTCCGGAATGATTCTCTGTCAAGCTTAAGGTGCTCGGGGGTGGCTTCGGCTCGGGGGTGGCTTCGGCCTATGGTTGGGTGACAATATTGCTATATTGTCTATGGTTAAATGAGCACATCCATTTAGATAAGCTCTCTAATGAGATTGGGAAATGGCTTGTATGGGAGATTGGAAATAAGAGGAAATTGGGAATGGGTGTAGATCCTTGGGTTGGCAGTGCAGAAGGATTCAAGCTATCACATGATATGATTAATTATCTTCATGGAAAATTTTCTTGCTTAATCAGGTAATCTATACAAAGTTAACTACTATATGGAGACAAGAATGGAAGTTAGTAGCTACGATTGATCTAGTTGGTAAAGAAGTAGAAGAATGGGAAGCTTGCATTTCTATCCTTAGTTTAAGTCATTTGAGAATCAAAGATGATGAGGATGAGCTTATATGGTCAAAAAATCATGTCAGAGGGATTTATACTCCAAAAGTGGGATATCATGCTTTGAGTGTTATTGATGGGGTATAGGAAAACCTATTTTTTGGTGGAAAATCATTTAGAAGTTTAAGTCATCACTTAAAGCACACGTATCTATGTGTCTAGCACTTGAAAACAAGTTCTTGCTTGGAATAACTTGCAAAACAAAGGCAAACAAGGGCCCAATTGGTGTACACTTTGCAAGGCTAATGAAGAACATATTTCTCAACTTTTGATGTTCTATACATTCACTAGTCAGGTCTGGAAAGAAGTGGAATCCAATACAGGCATAAGGGGGGCAGTTTGGGGTGGAAATACATTAGAAGAAGAGTTGAATAAATGGTGCAACAACCCAATTGTAAAAAATATAAGATCACTTCCATTGATTATAGCTTGGAGAATATGGTTAAACCGAAATGGCAACATATTTGAAGTTAAGGCCAATATGGTTCTATGCCATGACAATATATCTCTTTGAGACTCTAGTGTCATCTAAATTTTATTTCAGTTAAATAGTAACACCCTGCTTCATGAATGAACCAGTGTATTATTAACCTTCAATTTTACAAGTGAGGAAGTTCCTAGCAACATCAACAGGGAATACATTCGATGGCTACTTGTTTCAATCTAGTAGCAAAGTAAAATTGAAGTGATAACCCTCCAAGTTCAATGGAGA
>SNQJ01S0050310.1:39247-72989 GCA_010110895.2 Picea sitchensis | reverse complement strand
AAAATTGAAGTGATAACCCTCCAATTTCAATGGAGAAAACAATGGGATGAGTAGGCATTCAATATACAAGAGAATGTGATGTAGCTGCTTGCAAGACTAAACTTTTACATATTGCTTCATTTGGTTGTCATTAATTTAGTTAGGGCTCTATTCTCTTATGCACAAACAGAATGCACTCATCCCTCTCTCACACAAAGGACAACAATTAAATAAACAATTATTTATTGAGGGATGCATTGCCTTATTTCAGTGCAAATTCAAGCCAACAACAATATAATAATACCCTCCAACATCTATAAAGAGTTGTTGTCAGTATGCAATGTAACTTATGACAACCATGCACACTAGGCGTTTGGATCTTATAACCTTCAACCAACACTCGTCTACTCTTTTGATGATAACATAATATAGCATTCCTGGCTAGGCATTCTTCCCACAGGTTCTCCAAGCTCTTCCAAACACTTTTACAATCCTCTTGCAATAAACCTAGCCTACTTGACAAAGCTTCCACCTCCNCCAATAGTGAGTTGAAACCTTGAACTTGTTTACCTCCTAAACAATGAGTTGATGATTGGATTCACTTATGCTAAACATTATCACAGCCCCTGTCTTAGATTGAGGTTCCTTCAACATATTTTCCACAACATTCTTTAGTTATTTTCCTTCACATTATCATTAGTGGCCTGATACTTAGTCTTCAAGTGCCTAGAATTATTATGCAACTGCCCATTTTAGAGGAACAACTTACCTCCATTAGAAGAACAAAACCACATTTAAGAAACCCTTGGCAGAGAGTATTAATTTGATAAATTGTACCAGAGCTACATCATCATGTTCCATACTCCAAGGCATCTATTCATCTACAACAAGGATAATCATGCCTCTCCAAAAACCAAATTTAGCACTTGACTGCACTTTGATTGTGCAAAAACATCAGAGTTTTTCTTTTTTTAGTCACATGTTTGCAGAGTCGATTGTGACCCATCAGAGATGAATATTTGTAAAATGGAGGAGGTTTTTGTTCATAAGAGGACAAATTACACTTTGGCATATCTCTATACTCTCATACCAGCAGACGCAGATGTAAAAGTGGATCCCGTGGATCTTTACACACAAGATGCAAATTTTCGAGTTATGTCGGAACACCTTCTATTATATCATCCATCATATGGCATATGAATTCTATGATATATTTACTAGGCCACCATATGGGACAAGGAAGAACACTTCTTTACAAAAAATTCACCAAGAGTTTAAAGGTTTAATAATTAAGTGAAAGATTCGCCAAGCTTTTACAAGATTTCATAATTCAGTGAAAGATTCGCCAAGTTTTTACAAGATTTTATAATTCAGTGAAAGATTCGCCAAGATTTTACAAGATTATATAATCGACTAAAAGATTCGCCAAAAAATTATATATACATATTATATTATTGATAAAATAGCCTTCAATTTTTCCTATGTATCATGGGGATTCGCCCAATTATTATACATATAAATTTAGGGGGGGTTCTTATAATCACCACTGGCTTTCAGATGGAAAAAGGTTCATAAGCATGTTGACTCATTTCTCTTCTTCCACAGCAAATGTTTGAGGTGTTTCAAGTGTCCTTCTCATGTCGTTATAGCCACGACATAGGCATCATGGCAGTATGCTTTCTTTGACACTTGCGACACTTGTAAGAAAAATGCGACACTTATAATGATGACACTTGTGACACTACCAAAGTGAGTAATTTCGATGTGTAACAGTGATCGACTAGATTTTCGGGTTGATGGGGACCTAGGTTTTGATACTGCCCCATTTGTGGTGGGGTGGGGATTATCTCCTATTGGGTATTCATCACACCTTGGTGTAGAATAGGGTTTTTCAAAACAGTCGGAGGTGGTGGTTGAAAATAATGTTGTGGGGCCTGCTAAGGGGAAGGCAGTGCTACAAAGTGTTGCATCTTTATGAATTCTTTCATATGTTTGAATTCAGAAATTTGGGGGCAATGGTGAGTATAATTTCCGTACTCACCACATAGAGAGAAAGGGAAGTTAGTTCGGAGATTATTTTTGTTCTTCCCTAGTATTTTGTTGTTGTTACACCCTTGGGGGTT
Source organism: Picea sitchensis (assembly GCA_010110895.2). Taxonomy (NCBI): domain Eukaryota; kingdom Viridiplantae; phylum Streptophyta; class Pinopsida; order Pinales; family Pinaceae; genus Picea; species Picea sitchensis. The sequence continues at coordinate 70,887 of SNQJ01S0050310.1, read as the reverse complement.
CTGGTTTCCTTGATTATGGTTGCCCCTAGTTTTATAACCCTAATTTGCACCAGACATGCATACCTAGCAACAGGCCATCTTACTTACTATTTTTTCCAAGCCAATATTGAATATCTTTTCTTAAATATTTTTTGAAGATGTACGTGCCTTGCACCACTACTTCCCATGTGTGTAAGCTAGCTTCACCACTACTTCCCACATATGTACGCTAGATGCACCACTACAACCCACGTATACTCATAAATGTTTCAAAAAATAAAAAGTTGCAAGGGATTCGTTGAGATTATGGGCTATTGGGTGGTTTCCTAACCAATTGACTGCCTATAGCCCGTCACCCAACCGAATAACCATCTTTTTGGCATATAAAAAGTGGTTTTGGGGTCTCATTCCAAGGAGAAACATAGAAACAATGAAACTCTGCCCATTTTTATTTTCCCCCTTGCCCCAAGAATTTGTAGCCACATTGTGAGTTTTGAGCCAGAATTCCTTATTCTTTCCCTTTTTCCTCATCCATAAGCCTATGCCCATTCTCTAGAGAGAAGTATGAGATAATAAGGATACGTGGAAGCATTTTGGTTCTAGGTGAAGAGGATCCTAGGACCGGGTTCGAGGAGCAGTCACTGATCTTGTTTTGTAAGTGACTTTGTGAGATTAATATAAAGAAGTAATTTTGTCATCCTGCCACATGATGTGTTCAATCTTTATGTTTGATTTACATTTTGTTATGACATCTAACCCACTAATTCATATATAGAATGCATGTTCATAGTTTCGTTTTTGTCTTTTGGTGAATGCAGTTTAGCCTTGGGAGGAGATTTGCATTCGAGAAATGACCGGGCGCAAAGGGATCAACACCGGATGCAGAGTTTAAGGTAGGACTACCGGATCCCTATACTTTGTATTTTATGCATGAATGTGGGGTGTTATCGGGATACTTGTTAAAAGTAGGATACTTTAGACTATTAACTCTGCCTGCACTTTATAACCCTAGTGTAGTCTGTAGGGGGGTTTTCCCACTATAGCAGAATTGGCGACCATACTGGGGAGCCTCTAGGGTTTTTTGGGGATCTTTTTGGGTGTTTTAATTGGTTTAATTACCTCTTTGAGTTCTATGTAAGTTATTGTGTCTTTAAGCGATTCTAGTATTCCATACCAGTATTCCCTGCCTTGTTCCTTAAACTGTTGTTTTATTTTTTTTAAGAAGTTACAGAGGTGTATGTGGCCTACAGAAGGTCTGCTTGCGTACATATGCACCCTACCTTTGGATAGCCCGCGTACATACACAAGTTGCTTAAGTGTCAGTAGTGTGCTTTTGTCAGGAAGCCTTTTGTTAAGGAGAGGCAATCATCCTCTCCCCTGATTTAATTTTGACTTCTCAGGGGTTTCTTGATTTAGTCCTGGTCTCTGTAGTTACAGTCTTTGAGCCTAGGTTTGACGTTAGTTTATTTATCTTTTAATGATTGTTTGTGTTTTCATTGAAAGGGATTTTGTGATTAGTCTGTGAGTCTTTTCTATCTCATCCTTAGTAGTTTTTTAAGTTACACCCTACGATCCACATTAGTCCTTAAGTCAGTTTCTTGGGTCTTGCCTTGTCATTTCTTTCCCTTTTTACTTGCTTTAGAAGAAAAGAAAAGAATTCATTTTCAAGTTTCTTATTTTGGAGCATAAGAAAAACAAAATAGTTTCTTGGTTGGTTAAGTCATTAGGTTAGTTGTTTTTTCAGGAAGAAGAGTGCTTTCTTAAGTTCTTTACTGAATACTTAGGACTTTAAGTAGCACGCAGTCGAGCGAAATTCATTTTTGAGTTTTTCTTTTAAATGATATTAGAGAAAAAAGTTGGTTAAAGAGTGTTCAATTTGCAAATCTTTGTTTGTTGAAAAAGAAGTAATTTTGTTTCCAACATTTGTTATTCTCTTTAGTCTCCTAAAAAACATCACCAGTTTCATTTTCGTTCCTTTGACTTAAGAAAAACCACTTAAAATCAATGCTTAATTAAAATTTATTAGACTTTGTGTTTGTAGGGTCCATTAACTAGATTAGGCTAGAGCCTTTATTTAGGTTGGAGAGGAAACTCTTCAAGGCTACGAAACAAACATAGGAGTCTATGCTAGGGAGTGAAAAATTCCAGTTACATGGAAACTATCTCAGACCCCTGTCTAACAAAGGGGATAAACACGAGGTCACGTGAGAAAAGGTAGAGGAGATAACCCCTCCAAAGCCGGACCAATCGTAGTGAAGGAACACATATAGAGGACTTATCTTAGAATTACATTGATCTCATTTGCCACGAAGCTTCGTGGGTCTCAAATCGGTTCAAGGTTCTTAGTCGTCTTCCAAAACACTTGATTTCTATACCCTCGATAGGTTTTGGGCTTGATTCCCTGCTCATTGCGGTCCACTTGACTGTCGACTGTACCTGCCCGGTAGTTGTTCACGAGCTGGAAACCTAGTTGCCTTTACTTTAGGGACTTGCATAGGTGACTGCAGGGGTATACCGTGGTACCTAGGGGATTTGCAGAGTGTACCCAAAGGGTGCTTCCATATTCGAGTTGCACTTGCACCAGTAATTTTCTCTAGTGTTGGTTGGTGTAAGTGTTCTTCCAACTACTTGTAGTGGTTTGATTGCTTTATCTCTAGGAAATTTTCTAGTGCGTTTTTTTTTCTTCAACATTAGAAAGCCCTAGTGTGTCATTGATCTTCTCCCACAATGGAATATCAAGAGCTCCATTAGTTGCAAAGGATTTTGGGCTTGCCATTGGTTAACTTGGATCTAGAACCACCACCGCGAAGGCAAAGACTAGACCAACAATGATCTTTTGAGGCGATCGGGCCATAGGAAACTATACTCGAGCCAACTCCAAGATGAGAAAATTCATTTCCGGAGGAGTTGACTATTTCATACCTTGGAGTGGAAGCTCTCAGTTTGTATAACCCTCTAATCACTGACTTATTGGTGCCACTTTTGATACAACTTGCCCCCCCAAGGGTAACACATCACGAGCGCCAAATAGTCTTGCAAGCAACGATGGAAGCAAATGATGCTAATTCTTCAAGGAGTCCTCATACTCCCTCTACAACTGCCACAACTAGGAGCGTTCCACCTCCTAACTCACCTTTATAGGTCTAGGCTAGCATGCTCTCAACTACCTCTACCTCAGGGAGCGGTATAATGTCGTCCATGGCGGCGATCACTGCACCGTTTATGCAGAGTTCAATAGGCCCTCTGTTTTCATATGGGATGCCCAACTTTGAAATGAACTTGGTCCTCACCTACTCCACCCTTCAGACCATGGGTCTAGGTGCAGGGAGCTCAAACATTCCTCTGAAAGGGTCATATACCTCCATCGTCCCCTTCTCATGGCAGCACTTCTCAGCAACCCTCCTGGTTGAATATGAACCATAGCTTGTTCAGATCAGGTAGTCAAGGACCTTCTTCCAGTACCACATTGGTGAGTTCTTTGTCGTTCTCTTTGTTTGGTGTGTTTGGTAACAATGCATTCTCATGAGCTGCCATCTCGGCCCAAGGAAACCCTAGTTTTGGATCACAAAATCCTATGCAGGCTACTATTCTTGCATAGGGGGCACACACTTCTCAAGGACCTTGGAATCCATGGTAGGGATCAGTTCCCTCATCAAGGATCTCAACCAGGGGCAACCCCTTCCATGGGAAATGGAACATCGCACAAGGCTCAGGACCCATGCCCATCGAATCGGTAGGGGGTAACCCTTTCCAGAACCTTTGGAACACTACGTCAGGAGAAATCCCTTCTCAACCCTCAACATTCTACTATGGGAGTCAACCGATGACTTCTCAACAAGAGAAACATCCAAATGTTGGCCTAGGCCATGGTTTTTACCAGAACCCAGGACAACAACCTAACTTTTCCTGGCAACCTGGTGCTAGCCAAATCCTAGGCTCCTATCCTCTTTTACATACTCAACAACCTAAGCTACCATTTCTAGCAACTTTGCATTTGTCGGACTTGTCAATATTATTGAATGACCCAATATGTCATGATCCACATTGGCCTGCTATGCCGACCAATTTTCCCTCAGACATTCCAAAGTTTGAAGGCAAGCCTAATGAAGATCCAGGTGATCATGTGACTACCTTTCACTTATGGTGCTCGTCCAACTCTTTGAGAGACGAATCCATATAGTTGTGTCTGTTTCAACGCACTCTTAGCAGGAGTGCCATGAAATGGTACATCGAGCTCGATTGCTCAAGATACTCTACTTTTGGCGAATTGGCAATGGTTTTCTTAAATCATTTTCAATTACCTTTGAGATATGATGTCGGCATTGAACTACTGGCCAATTTTGATTAGACAAAGTCCAACCATATCTCTAATCACATATGAGAATGGAGGCACCGAAAGAGTTTGATTAAAGTACTAGTTCCACTAGCATTCCTGCTAGAATGGTTCCTTAACTCTTTGGTATCCCAACTATCCAAGGACGTAGCAACGTCAGGGGTATTTTCGAAGGAAGAAGCGATAATGAGAGCTCAAAAGATAAAGATGATTTACTCTCTTTCTAGTTTTCTTTACGAAGTTTTACCATATGCACCATGGTCTATTCTTGATAAGACCAGACATAAGTCTAGACCACATGTTAATGACATTGTTGGTTCAGCACAAGCGAAGCTCACTGATCCATTGTCAAACCGATTGTAGCAATTGTCGATATAGCAGACAATGGCCAACCAAACTTCTAGTTCGGTTGCTCCCCCTACTCATACGTCGAATGTACACCGCATGAAATCGACAAACCCAAAGGCAAACCAACAGGCTGAAGGGAAGAAAAAACAACAAAAGAAGGGTAAGGGGGATAAGAAACCCACCAATAATGTTGGTGGGGGAAACACAGAGAGAAAGATGTCTAAGTATTTGTGCAACCTTTGCATGAAAGACCACCCAACTCATATGTTCCCTCGACTCGCAGAGCCCCAAAAGTTATTGGCACAACAACATCCTGCAGTGTTAACGAACCCATTTCCTCATGGGAAAAATTTAACTCAAGCCTCTACGAATGCGGATGGGGGAAGTCAGGGACCCCCTTTGTCATCTATAAATCCCTCGACTTCGAATGTATATATGTTGAAAGGTGATGCTCATATAGATACTAAGACACATGATTATGGAATGACAAACACTTATGAGAAGGGTAAAGAGGCTGAGAACCCATCCGTTCCTACCCAGATTGAGAGAACGATGGGAGAGATAATGACACACATCCTGAAAGGGCGTTCAAAAGGGATTCGCACAATCAAAATGTGAGGGCTACCCAGAATTACTCTGTGGTGCAGGATTTGTCACAAACCCCTTGCACAATGTCTTCTTTGGAGGTCCTCCAGAGATGCCCTTTGCAGAGAAAGGCTCTGCTAGCTGCCTTAGGATCTACTGAGACATGTAATCTGAGAACTATCATGCTTGATACGATCGACCTAAAGCCTCGTCTCCCATACCATGTTGCATTCCATATAGTAGTGGCTCATCCCACAAAATATTTTACTCAAAAAAAATTTCACATGGTGGATGATGAGGGCGCCTCGACATGCGTGATGTCATTGGCATGTTGGAAGGCCATAGGCCAACCCGTTCTGTCTCCATCACCTACTCTTCTTACATCTTTCGAAAGTCGTTTGTTCAGACCACATGGAATCATTCCTTCTTTCCCCATGTAGTTAGGAGGGAAGACCGTGTGCGTCGAAGTTGAAGTGGTCAATGCACCTCTCGACTACAACCTCCTGTTAGGAAGGCATTGGACATATTCCATGCATGCCATAGTTGCCACAATATTTTGTCTCTTGATGTTTCCACACGAGGGTCGAATCATGACCATTGATCAATTGTATTTCTCCAGGCCTGACCCTTTATTGGGGGCATCCACGGTCTCGATGATTGATAACCCACAACCTGGCGTTGTCAATGTAGGGGTTGTTTTTACCCACATCTCATGGTTACTTTCAATTACCCACCTCTTTCAGACGATGTCAAATCGACTATCCCCAACCAGCCTAAGGCTGAAATATTTTGAGTGTCATCATTCCGTACGACTTACTTTAATGATCCATGGATTCTTCCTTCCCCATAAGCCACGATGAAACAGACAAGGCATCATGGAATGTCCATGCCCTTATCCATGGTATAATTTGTGTACTCTATAGTCCTGCAAGCTTCAGCCGACCATGATCTGACTCCTGCACCGGAGTTAGATCTAGTTCTCGAGCCTACCTGGGCTCAAGGTTCCCTTACCACTGTCAATTATTTAGACTTGGTATTTCCCTCCAATGAGGATATTTTAGAGGCATTGACCAGTCCAGATAGACCCTAGGATGATCTCCATCACAGATCATATTTCCTCCGAGAGTTAGAAAGAATAGAGGTAGGAGAATTTGTGTTGACTATGACTAGAGATAGGTCTTGTTCTATAAATCCTCTGGCTACGCACATAGTTTATGCCAAGATTAATATGGAAACCATCACTAAAATGATACCTATCAATATCTCCAGAACCCCTGGCATCGTCGAGAATGTCTTCATCGGAACAGATTGTTCCCCTAAAGAGATTCAAATCTATATAGATTTATTTAAAGAATTCTGTGACATTTTTTCCTGGTCTTATGAGGAAATTCCAGGCATTGATCCAAGAATTGTTGAACATGAAATCAAGACTTATCCTGACGCCAAGCCGGTCTGACAGAAGCTTTGTCCAGTTATTCCTCAGAAAGAAGCAACTATTAAGGCTGAAGTAGAGAAACTACTCAAATTTGTTTTCATCTACCCCATCCAATTCACTCAATGGGTGTCAAATCTTATTTTGGTCAACAAAACGTAGGGAATGATTCGCGTATGTACGAACTTCCATGATCTGAGCAAGGCCTATACAAAGGAAAATTTCCCCACCCCATTCATTAACCATATTGTCTATGAATGCACAGGCTGTGAGGTATTTTTTTTCATGTATGGTTTTTCGGGATACAATCAGATCCAGATTAAGCCCGAAGATCAGCATAAAACAACTTTTATCTGTCCATGGGGTACATTCGCTTATCGGAAGATGCCTTTTGGCCTAAACAATGCTAGAGACACCTTTCAACGGGCCATGTCTTTCTCTTTCCATGATCTCAAACATATATTTGAGGCTTATCTCGATGATTTAGCATCACGATCTCGTAAGAGAGATAATCATCCTACACACCTTCGACTTGTCTTTGAGTGATGTCGCTACTATCAGATTCACTTGAAACCAAAAAAGTGGATTTTTTGCATGACATCAAGTTGACTATTAGGTTTCATAGTGTCAAAAATAGGGATCATGGTCGATCCTCTAAAGGTTGAGGTGATACTTCAATTGCCTCCCCCATGCACAGTCCCTCAGCTTCATAGTTTACAGGGAAAAGCTAATTTTCTTCGACGTTTTATTGCAAACTATGTTGAGATCACAAAAGGTTTTATGTGTTTACTGAAGAAGGGTGTTCCTTTTCATTAGAATGAATCCTCTCAACACTCTTTTGAAGCATTGAAATGTGCCCTCACATCTTCCCCTCTGCTTCGACCACCCAACTATAATAAATATTTATTATTGTACTTGGTCACTTCATAGTCGACCATCGATATTGTCTTGGTTAGGAGGATGATTTTCTTGAATAACATGTCATTTATTACTAGAGCCAAGGCATGGTTTGACTGTAACTCAACTACTCTCATGTTGAGAAACTTGCATTGGTAGCAGTACATGTTGTCCAACGGTTTCGTCATTATATCATGTTTCGCAAGACCACCGTCATTTCCATCATGAATCCATTTCAATACGTGTTGATGCGACGTGTAATCGGTGGAAATATCAGTAGATGGATAGTTATCCTCCAAGAGTTTGACTTGGATTTTTTGTATGCAAAATATAAAAAGTCACTGGTCTTTTCGGAACTCATCTCAGAACTTCCGGTCGAATCAGGTGATGTCACGTCCGAAGAATCACCGATTAAAGGAGATATTTTTCTGATTTCATATTTGGACCCCTGGTATGGAGATATACTAGTCTATATTCAGACTTTGAAGTGCCCGACATCTACTTCTCGTGATGAACGTCGATGTATATTCCATCAGGCCAAGAACTATCTCATTCTTGAGGACACTTTGTATCACCGAGGTGTATATTGCATCCTTCGTCGATGTCTCATTCATGAAAAAGAAGAACTCGTGCTTAAAGATTGCCACACTGGAGCATGTGGTGGTCATTTGTCTGGTTTGGAAACAACCCAAAAGATTCTACAAGCCAGTTACTATTGGCCAGCGTTAATCAAAGATTGCATTGAATCAGTCAAGAAGTGAAACTCGTGTCAGATCTTCTCACAGAAGATGAGGGCACACCCTTCTCCTATGTTTCCTATCATCACAGTTGGCCCCTTTACCAAGTGGGGGATTGATTGTACTACATGCCACCCCCCTTCAGCCATGGGGCACCACTATATCATCGTAGAAGTAGACTACTTTACTAAGTGGTTCGAGGCTATGCCAACTTTCAAGGATGATGGAGAGACATCAACTCTCTTCTTTTTTAATCAGATAATAGCAAGGTTTGGTGTCTTGAAGGAGATTGTCACTGACCATGGCAGTCATTTTTAGAACAAAATGATGTCTGAATTAACATCAAAGCTTGGGTTGAGGCAAGAACACTCATCACCTTATTACCCACAAACGAATGATCAAGTGGAAGCTCTAAATAAGTCTCTCAAGACCATTCTACAGAGAATGATCAATTCGGCCAAGTCCAATTGGCATTTGATTTTATACTCAGCATTATGGGCCTATCGAACATCTATAAAGACTACCAATGGTTTTTCACCTTTCCAACTCGTTTATGGGCTAGAAGAAGTATTGTCAATAGAATGTCAGATCCCATCTCTTAAGTTGGCAGTAAATTTATTGCCAGACACTTCACCGCTTGTGGAACGCTTATTATATCTCGAGCAGCTCGATGAACAATGTTATGATGCAGCCTTCGCTAAAAAGGCTCACAAGCAAAGAGTCAAATGTCAGTATGATCAGTTCGTTTGTCGGATTTTCTCCAAGGGCGACCTTGTCCTAGTCTATGACCAAGATAAGGATCCCCTAGGGGCATGCAAGTTTAAACCCATGTGGTTCAGACCATTTATCGTGAAGGAGGTGTTAAAGAATGGCACTTATCGTCTGGTTGATTTTGAAGGGAATGCTTTAGCGGAGCCTAGAAATGGGCTCTACCTCAAGAAGTATTACTTGTAGGTCAGTCGCCCTAGGTGACTTCTTGTACATATGTATAGTTCTTATACATTTTTAGTTTTTTTCTTTTTGTTCTTATGGACATGTCATTTTAATGTCATCTTTTTCACTATGGCAGATATCCAGTGAATCAAATGTGTTCATTTGATTTGTGGATGGTGCTAGCCGACACACTCAAAGGCTTGCTTCCACAACTTGGGTGATCTTCACACCTCATGGATAGTTGTTATCTTCTGGAGGTATCTGTTTAGGTGACACCATAAACAATGTCATCGAACACAGTGTAGCAATAGAGTTGCTACGTGACACCTTTTCGCATGGTATCTCTTACCTCTGGGTCTACATAGATGTAAAATTGGTTGTGTCCCAGTTAAATGGGGTTTACCACATTTATGATCCTACTCTACATCGACGATTCCTTAGGGTGTGTCTCTTATAACATTTCTTTGATTACATTACGTATATCCATGTTCCTAGGAGACTAAATCATATGAAGGATACTCTAGCTAATCAAATATTATATTGGCATATTGCACACATGTAAAGAAAATCACACACATACACATATAAATACATTTGTAAATAAATGTAACCCATANATATATATATATATATATATATATATATATATATCGAAAGTATCAGAGTACATAAGTGGACACAAGTGCCTCAAAAAAATAACAAGTCTGGTATATAATGCAGGGCTTATGCCTTAAAAAATATACAAAGAGTTCCCTTGGCACGTAAATGGTCCACCCTAAGCTAAGAATGAGGCCTATTGGCCCTTTCATAGTGGACCACAACATTTTCCAAATGTCGAAATAGTTGGACCTAGGTCCGTGGAACCCCAACAACATGAGGCTACATAGATGGCGGGAGATCCTCGATCTCAGCCATAGAAACAGTATGAGGCTGCATAGTATGGCAAGATATCCTCGATCTCTGGAGAAGTTTATCCTAGCATAGGGGTAGTCATCTATAGCCAGAATCTTCCAAGACCACCAATTGAAAAAAGTATCATCAAAGGCCTTGATGGTCCTCCCTCCCCCGTATCGTGGCAACAATGCTACCCATATGCACACTGCTAGGAAGGAGGCCATGTGACCCCGTATTGTCTCTCAGGGACTAAGACTAGGTACTCTCTCGAAGAAGAAATAGAAAAGAATAGTCTCAAACCCGAAGTTCTTGTTGTTCCACCCACGACACTCTGTGATTTATCTCTTCATGCACTCTAGCATGGTTGTACTCCAATCAAACACTCGGGAGGCCTGATGTAAAGTCGTGGATCTAGTGATCCACCCAATAAGTAAAACCATCACTTTCAGTGATAGGTTGGTGATTTTGTGGATTGATACTTGGGAACCTACTTTATTTGTTCTAGCCTCGCAGTGTTGCGTGATCAATTCAGAAATGTTGTGCGGCCCAGGGGAAAAGAACGAAGGTTGACTAGTTCACCTCTCCTTGAGAGGCCAATTAGGAAGTAAATGTCCTCAGTCATTGGAGTTAATGACTTCCCCTCGAGTATAAAATCCTCTGCATATGGGTGCTATTAATCCACTAAGGAATTCAACAGCCTGGGTTGTGCCCATATGAGCAGAAACCGAAAGAGTTTCCACAACCAGCATTGCATTTTGATGTCCATGTCGTCGCTAATGACTTTAGGCTCGAGAGTCCTTTTAGTCTTGTCCTGATTATGAGTTTGGGACTTCACATGTATGATACGTTATCTCTCTTGGCTTCACCCTCGGGAATCCCAAAATAACGGGTCTTATTTTAAGCCCTTTTCAGACCCTCTAAACATGAAAAGATTGTCGAGCGATCTTGTTTCCCTTAACGCTCGTCAAACTCAAATTTGAAGGCATGTCTGTCCGGCAGTAGTTTATCCCTCTTTTGGTCTGGATGGTCAATTGTACAAACAAAGGTATACTCTAGGAGCTTCAGTTCGCTAGAAGAGTATTCTCAGGTATAAGTTTAACCCTTTTTCAAGCCTAAGGGACTAAATTTATGAAAAAGGAACCCCCACAGAGTCCATAGTTAAGCTCTTTTCAGACTCCCTAAAATTGAAAAGATCGTCAAGTGAGATTGTTTCTTCACACTCATTAAACCGGTCCAGAATAAAATCCATTATGGAGTCCATAGTTAAGCTCTTTTCAGACTCCTTAAAAGTGAAAAGATCACGAAGTGACCTTGTTCTTTCATACTCGTTAATTGGTTCAAAAAAACATCTACTAGCATGAATTTACCCCTTTTATGGCCTGTAGATTAAGGAGGAAAAAGGTACACCTCGGGAGATTTGTCTCATCGAGAGAGTTCTATTAAGTACATTTTATACTTTTTTGGGCGAAGGAGACTAAATCTAGAAAAAGGCAATGAGTCCATAGTTAAGCTCTTTTTAGACTCCTTAAAATTGAAAATATTATCGAGTGACCTTGTCTGTGTCGCACTCGTTAAAATGGTTTTGAATGGACGTCTTTTCGATGCTAATTTATCCCTTTTTCAAGCCAACTAGACTATATTTGAAAAATGTACCCCAATGGAGTCTTCTTTTATGCTTTTTCAGACTCTCTAAAAATAAAAAACCACCGAACTTACCTTCTTTGGGCTCGTAAAAAATACATTGAAGGGGGTTTCATCGTTTCTTTCTAATCATTGTTGCATCTTTGCATCTTTGGCCTAATGTCGGCTCCATTTTTCTCTCAACTGAACTTTTGAAGCATGCCTTATACGTAAGCCTTGTATCACTTTGCCTCTGCAATCTGACACCTTGACCCATGGAGGAATTTTCCCTGAGTGCCCTTTTCCTGCACATGTCTCTTTGCTATGAGCATTAGTGTGTTCCTTGTGCTTGGAACTAGCATGCTCATGACACTCGTTCCTCCTTTGTAACATAGCATTCTTTTATTCTTTTTCAAGGTTTCAAAATATTGAAAAAGACAAAAAAATCAAATATACCCCAAAAAGAGGAAGGGAAAAGTATTTTGTTTTTATTGCAACACAATGAGTCGCCCTTGGACAAAGCACATCCTTTCATTTTTCGTCAAGCATTGGGATTTAATATGACCTTAGGAATATATTCTCATAACATAGAGTTGTGTCCTCCATTTGGTTACTCTTTGAAACATATGGAGAGTTTGTGTTGCCTCCTACATCATGAACTTATGTCAATGTCATGCTTCCTGAGTCTCATTATTAGTCGTGCTATTCTCCAAGGGAATTTTTACCCAACTTGATTCGGCCTCTCTACAATTTGTCTCTTGACCTCATGCCCGACCTTATTTAAAGTCCAATAAAGTCCTTGTTCAAAATCAATGCGGTTCTCTGCCTGATCATTGAGATTTTCTTTTATGTTCCTTAACAAGCCGTCAAACACCTCAGGGTATTAAAGTTGTACACTAACATTACACTCCTACCCGAGTTGTGAAGATCTTGAAGCTGTTGCTCGAGCTCTAAAGACCTCATCTCTACCCATCAAGCATTGTTGGCTTCTTGAAGATGGATACTATACAAGTATATATTTGATTTTGAGATGTAGATCCATTGTGTATTGCTCGCAGCTACACTTTATATAGTTATACGACATGGATGTTTAGATCCCTATACTTTGTATTTTATGCATGAATGTGGGGTGTTGTCGGGATAGTTGTTAAAAGTGGGAGACTTTAGATGGTTATCTATGAATACACTTTAAAACCCTAGTGTAGTCCATAGGGGGGTTTTCCCACTATAGTACCCAGAAGGATGGTTTGGTTGGGGGTTATTTCCTCCATGTCCCAGGTTGTTATTGTTTCGAATTTTCCCTTTCTTCTTGGAATTATTTGGTGGATGGGACAGATTTTCCATATTCAAATGTTCAAAATCATGAATTTTTTGAATGGGAGAGGGATGAACAAAATTAACGTTGGCATGTGGTTGTCTTGGTGGGGGAGCAACCGACTGGGAGGACCAGGAAATCGAAAATATGGGTTGTTGTGTGGAGACGATCCATATGTCGTATAGGAAGTTGAAGTACTTCCACCACTATTGGGGTTATATACGGGGGTTGGGGGGGGACCCATGCTTGGTTGAGAGACTGGATGCATCGGTCGTGTTGGTGGGGGTCCTCCTAAAGATAGAAGGGGAACAAGAGTATATGATTGTTGGTGAGTGGGGGGAGGGTAATAGGACATCCCTCCATATGGTTGAGGATACTGATTTTCACTATAATTAGGTGATGGGTGGACATAAGGGTTGCGGTGTATCATAGAACCTATCAACCCATCCGCAGCGTGAGAAACCCTAGGTTTGTCTTGGCCAAATGATATGGGTCTGGGTGCATCAATAAATAATGTGTACAATTAACCTGATTGAGCGTAGATGAGGTCGAATTGTTGGTCCTTGTTGATGGTTTCCTCTTCTAACTGAGGAAGAGTGTATTCTACATCTTTGTCAATAACAGAGACAAATGATTTGAGAAACCAATCGGGGCATTGTTCTTTGGTGGTTTCTGCTTTACAAAAATTATTTCGTCGACGCCATTCATGGATGTGGTCATCGATATGGACATCAGTGGTTTGTTTGAAATCTAAGAGAAGTTCTAAGCCAGTGTCATGATGAACCGGTAATTGGAAAAAGGATAGAAAGGCCTTGACCAATGATTCAAAGGTCACATGGGACCTTGATTTTTCATCCATTTACCATTTGGCTGATGAACCAGTGAAGGTTCTTTGAAATAGCCTCAAGTGGATGGAATCGTCCATGATGTTATTTCAAGAGTACCATAAGTTGAAATTCATAACATGGTTGGCGGGGTCTGCCCCTGGTTTTCCTTCAAACTTGGAATGTCTAAAGGATATTTTGTAGGCATATTGGGCCAAGTGGCATCATGCAAAATGGGATCATTCGTGAGTTTAGTTAAATCAAGAATGTTGAGGGATGCCAAGTATGGCATAGGGGGATTTGGTAGAGGATGAGTCCCAGCCATTGTGTGTGTAGGTATTGGTCTTGTCCCGTGAGCGAGATTCAGTGGGCTTTCACTTCTCCTTTGAGAAGAAGTTTGACCCCTGCCCCCTTGTGAAGGAGAACTAATAGATGGATGACCTTGGGTACTTTACCCAAGTAAAGTGGAACCAAGTAAAGATAATCCCAAAATAGTAGCACTCACGGGGGCTATGAGATGGTTGAGCCAGTGAGTTGAAAAGACTAGGCACTCCTCCTAGAATAGGAGGGAGGTTATGAAAGCATCTGGAATGACGGGGATTTTGTGGTTTCCCTATGGTTTCCGACTAGCAAAGTGAATGTGTACAAATGGTGACAAGAGAGAAATAAATGAGCAATAGCTTTGTATATTTTTTTACCTTCACAAGATAGTATAACTTACAATTGCATGTAATCAAATGAACATCATACATAAATCAACTGTAAATAACAAGCATGTGGATGGGTAGATTTTTTCCACGTGGGGGAACAATAAAAACAAATGCTCATGTCCTAAAATACCTAACGTCCTTCCTCTCAATTAGCAATGTGCCTTCCAATAGAAATCAACAGTGGGGTCTAAAGCCACTCGAAGAGGAACTAGTGAAGGTTGAAGTAATAAGTTATAATGAGGGGTAGAGGGTACATATCTCGAAAGAACTAGCGATATTTTCCAATAGCCACAAAAAATCTGATCAAGGTGTGATTGCATCCCACAATCACCACCTGGGTAGATGTCTGAAGTTTTGGCCACTAGGTACCTTGGTCAAAGTGCAACATTTATATTTTCAGCCTCATAAATGGGTCATGGGCCGGATGCCCTCACAAGAGTTGGGTGACTCAAGGAGGGATGCACAGAACAATCGGACCTCGACCTTCAACCCTTCACAGATATCTCCCTGCCTTAGGGTGTAGGAACACTTGACTTGGAGGATTTGAAAGTTCCCTATTTCTCAACTTCTATTGTTTGAAAATGTGAGAACCTAGTAACAGGAGGTTATTTGGATGCCTACCCCCGAGATCCTACCTAGACTAAAAAAATTCTTTTGGCAACCCCTCTAGAGGAATATTTAGTGTGTTATTAAAAAAAAAATTAGATGTGGTGGGCTGAGAGATTGGGGTCATGGACCAACCTCGTTTGATTTAATTGGGTGTGGATAATTTCCAAAGAAATAGTTGGATATTTCGAAATTCCTTTGGAGAAAACCTACTTCGACCTCCACTATTCAAATAGAAATTATGTGTGCGAGGAGTGGCTTTGTGTGCAAGAAAGTGACAAGTGTGTAAAGATTTTAATATGTTAAGTGTGAGATTGCAACATGTGGACTTCATGTGGTCCTTACAAATCTTCTTTACCTAGTGTACTATGTGTCTTTGGTACAACCTTACGGAATATTTAAATCCCTAAAGAACTAGCAATGTGGACATATGGGTCCTTACAAATCCTTTAAACTCCCTAAAATATTGTCTATACTAAGAAAGATTTGAAACTATCCTATATTTTTAGACATGTGGGAATGTATGGGCCCGTTACTTTGATCTTTAAACTTCCCTAGATTGTGATCTAAACTAAGAAATCATTTTAAGAAACTATCCTATGATTGCAAATATGTGGGCATGTATCGGCCTTTACAAATCTTTAAGATGATTTCGAAAACTAAGAGGAACCCTAGGGGGGTTTTTTCCTCTACTAAATATTTTTTAAGGGATATGAAATGTCCTTTTAACCACCTTTATAAATACCAATATCACACTAAGGTGCAGGGGAAGAGCATACTTGAGGGTCAAAATCAACTTCTATTCCCAATTTAAGTGATCTGTGTATGAAAGCAATAACTTAAACTTAAAATTTTACAAGCCAAATGAGCCATCCATGTGGCAACAAAGAAAAAGAGGAGAACAATGATTCTTTTTAACCCCTAAGCGCATATGTTAGCTAACATTAATTATGGGAAAGGACTCTAAGTGGAGTGTAGTTTCCTTATTAATTGCAGGAAAATAAAAATATGAAGGCTAGGGGCCCTCAAACCATTCATAAAAACCCTTACAATTTTGAAAGGCTGGACTTATGCGCGGGTTACAGTTCTGAAAGGTGTGCAAAGGGTGCACAATGCATAGAATACACAGAGTAGTGAGGCGTGTTTCGCGCACAGTGTGCATAGTGCACGTCTGTGGGCCTGAAAAGCCACACTTCCTGTCACGCGTTGGGGGAGAAATTTCCAACTGAAATACTCCTTCCTCAGCTCTGAATTTGGACTTTGGAAGGTTGGGCTAGGCCGGTTTTCATACCTGCAAGTCAAAACAATCAAAATGAATTTCTCTCAAGGCTCAAATAGGGAGGAATTTGATATCGATCCCCGGTATGGTCGCCAAACTGTTGTGTTGGTTTTGTCACTTGGGTGAGCAAAACAACAACACTTGCATGTCTAGATAAGCCTACCAGAGAAGACATATGTTTGTGAGTGGATTAGACAAATGAAACACATATGAAAACAAAGAAATACAACTAAAAACAAATAAGAAATAAATGTTCGAAAGCTTGAGGCACTTAGAACCATGAAAATCAAACAATGACCAAGTTACACATTTCTACCAATGGATCAATAGATTAGTAGGAAAAAAACCATAGAGAAAGGAAGGGACTTGTGAGTCCCCTCTTCCTCCTTGGGAGGGCTCTTGAGTTCCCTAATTGAGAGCTCTTCTCTTCAAACAATGGAAGAATGGAAAATGATGAAGAAAAACATTGCTTGTTCCCTCAAGAAGTGAGTGGAATGGCCTATTGCAATGGTTCTTGAAGGATTCAAAGAGAAAACATGATTCTCAAGGAATAATTCTTGCATCGTAACAATAGCTTGAAGATCTTGGTTTCTTAGCACACCCATGGATCTTATTTATAACATCCATTCATGGAAAAATGTAATTGGTTCATAGTGTGAACAAGGGGCCTTTTAGGGTACTCTCTAGCCCTTTACCAGCCTCCAACCTAGATTTCTCTCAGATATGAGTGTCAAATAACTTTGGCGGTCAGACTAGAAGTGGTTGAGGGGCCGACAAGATTCATAATGCACCATTCATGGAAGTTTGTGGCTTTTATCGTAGACAGTCGCGTATTTTGCGCATAGTGTGCACTAAGGGATGTGTTGGCCCACACATGTTGTGCATTGTGTGTGCGTCTCCTTTGGTGGATCTATGCACTTCAATTTTTGACCCAATTATATATTTTTTTTCCTTTCGGATAAATTTTGGTGTTGTAAGTGGACTAATTGATGATGGAATTGATATTTTTCCTTAACCATTGTGTGCAATGTTGCAGATGATTTTTCAGTGATAAAAGAGGTATCGTGTATTGTCTACCCCATTTTACTTTTTTATTCATCCCACTAATCCTCGAGTAATTCAATGAAATTAGGGTGCTTTATAGCAAATTCCTCTAGAAATTGCTTGGTGAGGAAATGACTTGGCAC
Source organism: Picea sitchensis (assembly GCA_010110895.2). Taxonomy (NCBI): domain Eukaryota; kingdom Viridiplantae; phylum Streptophyta; class Pinopsida; order Pinales; family Pinaceae; genus Picea; species Picea sitchensis. Next base: position 53,208 of record SNQJ01S0050310.1, on the reverse strand, counting down.
TAGAAACTTGTACATTTTAAGGAGAGTATCCTCCCCTAGTGAGGCTAAGGGATTTCCTGCCTAATATTTGATTATTCATGCTAGAAAGTTAAAATGTGTGTATTCCCAGTGGGTTGCATCATTGTGAGGAAGAAGGGTTGGTATAAAAACCACATACATTTATTCCACTCTTCCTTATGTTTGCATATGCTTTCAAATTTTCATCTTTCGCTGGGAAATCTTCCATGACGAGAATGTGCCTAGCCTGTTTTGAGAACTAGTATATGCTAAGAGGGCGTATTTAGTGTTCTTCATATGAACTGGAATGCTAGGTGTTGTAGCTCTCCTGCGTGGACCTCTACTTCTAGACATTCTCTACCTACTGCACCTGTATAATTCAAAAAGAAGTGAGGGCTTTACATAGAGCGATATAATTCTACCACGGTATTTACAAATGAAATGAACTCAAAATAATTCAACACTTAGGCTTCCTATGCTTATTAACTTAAACCGTGTATAATAAATGAACTTCAAATATTGACCTTACTTTTCCTCTAGATGAACTTCAAACCATTAATGTTCTTCAATTCGAGGTTCACACAAGTGGGAGAAATACAATATTTTTTCGTGTTATGGACTCATGCTTTGTGGGAACGATTTCATGGGTGGGGATTCAAAAGATAAGCATTATGTATGACAATAGGTTTGGGGTCTATGCGCAAGTATCCTTCCGTCATGTTTGTGGGAATAATTTCTATAGAGATAATTTTAGGAGTGTCAAAATGTGTTTTTTCAAAGAAAAGGATTTACAAAGGGTTATGGGAATAATTGTTTAATAAAAATTTTCATAACTACCCTTTATAAAGGTAAAACACACTTACCAAAAATAAGCTTGCGGTCCAAAGTTTGGTGAGGAAAGAATCTATTGGATCGTGGGGTTGTGGGCTATGGATAAACTAAAATAAGTCCATGTTCTAACAAGGATCCCATGCGCAAAGACCTTCTCGCATGGATTATGGTTATAGGAATACATGTTTGTCTATGAATGGCTCGCGGGGAACAAAATCCAATAAACATAACACATTTCAAATAGAGGAATACTTGCAGAAAAGGTTACCTCGTAAAGCTTATGGCATAATGGTTTCAAAAAGATCATATGGTGGAAACATGAACTTATTGAGATGGAGCCTTAGATGAAGTTTATATTCCTTTCTAATAGTATCCAACTTGTAATTTCCATTATACAAATAGACTTGGAATGGATGATTGACAATCAAGGCAGGGAAATTAATTCAAAGTCTGTTCAAAAGGAAACCGTTATTAAAAGAGCAATTGTAATAAAAGAAAAATAAAATTTCCTAAAGAAACATTCATGAAAGGAAAACTACTATGTACATGTCTACATCAGCTTAAGTGATTACAAGAAATACTTTTTGAGGATTTGGCCATTGAAAAGGAGTTCCTTGACCTCCCCTTCCAAGGTTTTGAGTTTGGAAGTTCTATATCCAATATTTTCACAAATTTTATATGGGCCAAGCCAGAGGTGTTGAAATTTTGTGTGTTTTCCTTTTGTTTCATTGGTTTTATCCCACTTGATTACTAAGTCCCCAACTTGAAAATACTTATTATTGATCGAGCTTTTTTCAAACCAATGTTTTACTAGATCTTGGTGTTGGTCTAACCTTGTTTTAGATTTCTCTCTTTCTTCTTCCAATTTGAGAAGTGTATTCAACCTATGTTGCGTGATAGGGAAATTTTTCTCCTAGATAGATTGAGATAGTTGCAGAGAAGGTAATAAAATGTGAGTAGGTAAAATGGCTTCCTGCCCATAAAACAAGCAGAAAGGAAAGTTTCCTATGGAATCTTTGGGTGTCACCCTATCATCCCACAGGGCATTTGGTAAAGGTAGATGCCATTTTATTTAATGGTCAATTACAATTTTCTTAAGGATTCTTATCATATTTTTATTTGTGGATTCTTCTATACCATTTCCTTGGGGGTAATAATTTGTTGCATACTTTATTTTGATATTCTATTCTAGAGAATATTCAATTAATTTCAATGATGAAAAGTAATTTTCATTATCAAATACCTAAGATTGGGGACCACCAAACCTGGTAACTATGTGTGTTTCAAGGAAATAAATCATCTAGTTTTCATTCACCACTTTCAGAAGACCATAACTCATGATCGAAAAGATGAAATCAAGCCCATGAGAGCATGTTTGAAATCTAGCAGAGATAAGAACATGCTAATACAACTATTATTGACAAGTTGATGACGGAAACACCTAGAAAATTTTGAATAGCAGAAGCAGATACAACCGAGTAGAGCCAGTGATATTTTCAATAAATATCACTCATGAACAACCTATAAAGCGACATTGCTTACTCATGAGTCTTTTTAAATTCTATTTATAACGCATGTATAATCATTATGTTGGAGAATTTTTCTATATGTAAACTTTGTATGAGGCTTCGAAATTTTCTACACAGTTTACATCCAAAAAAATTATCTAGCATCGTGACTAATTGTGGAAATCCACATAATCATATGTATAATCATTTACAAAAATGTATGGGATTCGAGTCATTTAATGAGACAAAATAAGCAAGTTGAAGAGATGTAATTGTTGGTTGTTTCAAAAGGTGAAAGGTCTTCCTTGTTTTATGAAAGTAAAACCATTGAATGTAAGAGGGACTTTTTCCCATCATTGATGGTGGTACTATTATCTCAGCAATGAAGAGAAGAAGGAATTTCAAGATCATGATTGTTATTGAATAAATTTGGGACTACTCTACATTTGTCTTTGTCTTTTAAGCTTCTTGAATATTTATCATATGAACTATTTATGTGTGTAGTATTTGAGATGTTTAAGATGTTACGATTTCTAATGAATATAGTGGTAATGTTATAGGTTTTGTTGGAGCCACCTTTGTTTTTTCTAGCCCGTCTCGAATTTCATGTCTTAATGATCGAAATCGAAAGATGGTTTTCATATTTTCCATCTGTGGTTTCAAAATCTATGAAGTCTTATCACGCGAGCAGCGATAGTTATTGTACTCTAGAGGTGAGTTCTATTTTTCGTCAAATTTTTTTTCCCCTTTGTTCTACCTCGGGATTTCGTATGTCGGATGTTATAGATCACATATTTTACAAGTCCCGAGCAACGAAATAGCGAAATCGTTTTAAAATTTTACCCAGGGCAGTAACAAGAGTAAAAATTTCCTAAATCACAGTTAAACATCATCAGGTTTTCTCATATCGGTGTTTACTAAATCCAAAAGTCTTATTGTCGTAACCCCGATAATCGAAACCACAAATTTCTTGTTTTAGTAACCAGTGTCAAGGTTAAAGGTAAAACCTTAGCCATGGTTAAGTTCTGTCGAAAATTCGCAACTCGGCTTGTTCTCTTTTAAAAAGATACATTGTCAAAGCCCTGAGTCGCGAAGTCACGATAAAGATATGAACATAATTAATTAAACACTTAATCCGATTTTATTGTCCCTTTTAATTAAAACATATCATCGTGATCTTGCGGTTTTTCAACTCGGCATGCAAACTTCCCGGAAGCTATACCTTCGAAGCTCCGAGTCGCGATATGGCGATATAAATAATTACGTAATTAATTAAGCACCTAATCAAAATTACGTTTTTATTAACCAAAGTCAATCATTGCAATTTCGGGTGTTAGAGGTTCAAAGGGTTAAAGCAAAAATTATTGATACAACGAGTATCGGAAGATTAATTAACTTTGGTAAAACCGGATTAATTGAGCTAAACCAGTATCTCTCATGATTTGATGCATGCACAATTTACGAGGTAGTCTTAATTCTTCCTTAAGCCAACTGACATTTTGAACCGCCAAAATTTATGGCATTAATTAGAAACAAGGAAAATCGACAAATAAAGATTGGGTTTTTATTGCTAAATTTATTTTTAAGCGTGATTTGATCGATCTGTTCTTAAAAAGTACCGAGTTTTCGAATATATAGAGTTGTTATTAGTTATAACAAATTCATTTCTATATTACACAAATCACACTTTCTCAGCGAGCTAATTTCTGTATGTATACATATTTTTATCGCAGAAGAGCTAAAGCAGGATCTCCCGTCATGGCCCCGCGAAAAGTGTCTAAAGCCAACGTTGAGGTTTCAGGACAAGGTTCAGACAAGATCACTGATACTTCACCTCGAAGTGTCGACTCTGTCCCGAACTGGTCATTTGTTTTTGATGTTCTACAGGCTGAATTAGTGGATTATTCTGATGATTCTAGTGACAATGAAAAAGATGACATAACCACCAAATATAAGATCGTCGTTCAATCGCGAATGCATAAAGTAGAGGCTAGGCCACGACTTCTCCCTTACTATGCATATGGTCCAATGGGCATTAGACCATATGGACATACCAACCAGAACCATCATCAATGAGCAGAAGGTCACCATCGAGACTTTCATACCCGAACAACTGCAAGCTATGTACAAGTTGCCCACTGTGTCCAACCTTACATATGATGCCGAATTCTTGGAGAAGTTCAAACAGAAGGAATGTGTGCAGTATGAAAAGACTGTGTCCAGCTTAATTAGAGATTGGGTTTTGCACCCTGTGAAGTTCAGGGCAGACAGTAATGGTATATATTCAATACCTTCCTTGGAACCACAGTTCAAGTATATAGCTATGATGACCTGCAGATTATACAGGAGAGAGGACACCTCACATTTCTTTCTTCAATGGGTTCCTCTAATACATCAAGTCACCGAAGGTTGTTCCTTCGATTGGGCAAAGATGTTGTCTGATAGCTTGACCAGTCGAGTTACAGAGTATTGGGTGTAGAAAGAGAGCGGAAAGATTTCTTCATTTTTTATGTCCGCATACATTATGGATGTCGTGTGCTTTCTAACTCCCTTTCCCTTAATGAGTTGCAGTTGGACTCCAGCAGAGGCCGAGCCCATTCACGTCTATCATTCAAAATTGTGGGAAAACAAAGCGACAGATTTCATATATGAAATCTTTAACTGGGTAATGGTACCGCTGCATGTCGCTATTTTCAGCCACCCCCCACCCAGGATCTCGGACAATATAGTGATGAATTTGAGCAGTATAGATGACTGGTATGTAGAAGCCAAATTCTCATATCTCAGATTTTTTGGGGCTTCTGTTCCCCCGCATGCATTGACATTATTCATCCCCGACAAGCTAGCTTGTTGGGAGGTTTCTAGACAAATAGTAATCGGTGGCATAAGCAAGGAGCTTAAGGGATACTCAAAGAAGGTATGGCCACCTTTTCTTGTTCATTTAAATTCATATTCTTTGTTAGATTTCGGGCATGCTAAAGCTGAGGCAACAACCCTGGAAGACCTAAAATTTGTTCTTATTGAATTCAAGAAGTATGATCCTCAAAGGGTCGTGAGTAATCATTTGGCTAGTTGCGGACTCAAGAGGTTCGAACACGAAAATTCGGCCTCGGATGACATTTTTCGAGGCGCAAGATATTATGCTGAGATTTTATCTCAAATACAAACCTTGGCACCTGAAGAGAGGGACGATGTTATGAAATTCCAAGAACATTGACACAGTTGTCTTCTCGCAGTATTACAGGGTGAGAATCCGAGTACAGTGGAGGTGAAACAAAAAGATGCCGAGGGCTCCAAAGATGCGACTCCCAGTCAAGAAAAACACCAGGACAAGGAAGAGAAAACTAAGAGTCCGAAAGCAGAGATAAAGACTCCCGACCCTCCAAAAAAGCAGACTCCGGTTACTACTCCGGGGCAATCAACGAAGAAAATCAGAGATCCTATTGCATCCATTACTCCCTTGCAGTCAACTCAGGGAAATACTGACGCAGGGTGGATGTCAAATGAAGAGTTGAGGCCTATAAGGGTGGAAGAGATCCCTCCAAATGAGTTCTTCTTTGATAAGAAGAGAAAGGTAGTGGTAAAGAGAGAATTCTATCAGGAAGGGGAATCGACAGCCAAGAAATGCAAAGTATTAACTTATGGAAAAGACAAGAAGAATGAATATTTCACGACGAAAATAGTTGGGACATTAGGGGCATATGCCACAGCGAATCAATTTTCAGTTGGGGTTTTGAAAAACCAGCTGAAACAAAAAAATCACCTCATCAAAACCCTAGAAGCCAAACTAGCCATAGCAGTGGAGGCTGCCAAGGACCAGGCGAGTGTAAGGATAGAGCAAGCAAGGTTGGCCGATAAAAGTGATATAGAGATGCTCAAGACTAAGCTCGAACAAGTAGAACTAGTGGCTCAGAATGGTCAGATACAAGCGGGCCAACAAAAAGACTTGATCGAAAAGCTACAGGCTAGAGTGGAAATCGCCGAAAGTAAAGTTATAAATATTGGGATGTTACAGTCCCAGGTGATGGAGATTCGGAGAAGAGTTTCTGCGGCCCAACGAAATTTACTCGCCAAGGTAGAGGTGATTTGGGACAACTACTTACTGGTTAATCAAGTTTTGGAAAATTTATCTGTTAGAGAAAGAGAAGCTGGAGCAGCATGGGTCGCTTTTCAAGAGGCTTTGATAGCTACAAACAATAGGGAATCAGGAAGTACTCCCAGGTTTCCCATTTCGAAGCAGACCAGAGGAAATATTCTATTAAAGGAATGGGAGCACAGCATCTCAGAAGGTAAGTTGCAAGCCAAGAGGGTAATGAAATCCTTAGAAGAGGCTTTTAGTTCTATAGATGGTAATCTGTTAGGCATTAATAGCGAAGGTAATGTTGAGGCATTGATTCAAATGAATATGGAGAAAATATCACTTGATTTAAATGAAAAGGAGGAGAGAGATTCAGCCGAGATCTCACAAGTGATTATGGCAGACATAGTCCAAATAGACAAATGTATGATTAAACCAAGTGTGCAATTGTACGCTATCAACATCATAGACAGACAAATGGAAGAAAGGTTACCGCAATTAGCCCGAGATTGTTACTCTCTTGAAGCTAATTGTCAAGAAGAATTGTCAAGGCTGATATCTCGGCTGGTGGAAACATGTGTCACTTGTACCAAGCATGCACGAGGACAAGCTTCTGGCACCAAATAAAGACAAAGAGGAAGAAATGGAACGATTTCTCTCCTCCTTATCATAACTGAAAAATTTTGCAACGATTGAGATTCCATCTTATTGTAAAACTGTATAAATATACCATAGAAAGAAAGAAAAGAGACTAGACCTTTTTGTGTCGATTGTAATAGATGTTTTACATTTTGAGAGTTAATATAAAGAAAATCTGAAGATTCTCAATTCTGTCACGAATGTGTTATGAGTTTGTTTTCTTGTATCTCATATTTCGTTTCATTTCATATTTGTATATGATGAATGCTTCGCTATAATTTAGTACAACCTCTACTATAGTGAATGAATTTTGGTTTTCTATATTGTTTATTGTTTTTCCTCTGTACTAGCTATTAGTAGGTATAATACCAGTCAACACTTTCATAATTCTATATATATTTTGTGCTTCATCGGGTTATTTCTTTACATTTTTCTTCTTCTGTTTATACGTGACATTCTCCCTTGATAGGAGCCTTACTCGATAGACAGCTAAATGTTTCCTCCCACCTCATACATTTTATTAAAGTATAACTCAGTTACGGGAAAGGGCCTATGATTTTCACCCCTTGTTCATTCCTGAAACCGTAAGCTCTCTTTTATACGACCGAATTGAGACGACACTTAAATTCCCCCTGAGGTTTTCTTATTTTACTGTTCCTCCATGACTGTCCCTGTATCAAGACAGCCTAATATCGAACCTAGACTATCAGATCAAACACATATTGCCTTAAACCTTTTTGATACTATTCTTAAAATAGCCACTACCCAGGTTGAACTCGAATGATCATGGGCAACGATTGAATGGGATATAAACATCTAGGAACATTTGGAGGCTAAACAACACCAACACAGAAATCATCCCTAGTTTCCCTTGCCGAAGGTTGACGTTTCTCTTTTCTCTACCCTTTACTCACTTTCGGATGCCTAGACACTGTACTTCTAAGCCTTAAGTACAGACTCTGGAACAACATCTTTTTGGCACCGTTATCGAGGATCAAAGTTATGAAATCTTTTTCCCTGGGTAAATGACATTTATTTCATTGAAAGTGCCACCCTTTGATAGTGAACAAAGAGTGCACATATTTTAAAGGCTTTCCAATATTTCACTTGGCAACTCCACGATTAATAAGTTGGCATCCGGACGAAGGAATACTAGGCAAAACCCAGATGGTAAATAGACCACACCCATTACTGACCCTGAGAAAATTTTAAAGACGATAGGATCTCTTAAGACGACCCCTGCAATTTATCAGCCTAAATACCCGCAAATGAAGACCAAAAGTTCTTCCAAACCTTCCACTTCACGCATCCCTCTCTTTGAAACTAAGGATCTAACATTGAATTACTCCGAAGTTAGAAGCGAAACTACTTCGATAACCCCTACAGAACATAAAGGAAAAAGTCCTAGGTATCGAACATGAGGACGTGTATTCGAGGCTTCTTGTCCAAACCTTCGAAGGCCAAGTCCGAACTTGGTTTTGGATTCTACCTGCAACATCTATCTTGTCTTATGATGCCTTGGAAGATGATTTCTTTAGACAATGGGGCAAAAGAAAGGACCACCTATATTATTTAACCGAGTTTGGATCTTTAAGAAAAAAGAATTTAGAAACAGTTATGGAGTTTATTCAAAGATTCAACAAGTTGTATAACAAAATCCCATCCAAGGTTAAACCATCCCAACCCGCGGCCAAATTAACTTTCGCAGGGGCTTTCGAACCAGATTTTGCACTCCTTTTGCGAGAAAGAAGGGGAGCCACTCTAAACCGAATGCAAGATAACATTGTAGAAATTGAGTCAAATATGATGGCTTCTGTTAAGCTTAAAGCTAAAGTAGAAATTGGAAACCAAGAAACTAAACGCTTTAGAGAACAAGCAGGGCCGTCAGGGTCTAATACATACACAGATGACAAAGTAGACGATATGGCTAGGGTAATTAAGGAACTATCTAATAAAATATCCAGAATGGAGCTAGAATAGACCAAAGCTGATTATTTCACCAAAAAGGATTTCAAGAGGAACCCCAACCCCTCAAACCAGCAAAGACAGATAAAAAACGAAGATCAAAAAATACAAGCTCCCCTAAAGAATGAAAATTTTATAGGAGCGAATGATCTCCAAGATTTCGGAGATTCGGATAATGATGTCACGAACTTCAGTGATGACTGCACACAACCATCTCTGACTAGAGAAGATTATGAAAAATCTCTAAACACTCAACAACTTTCGGTTAAGGGTGAAGAAAGAGATAATACTGACCTTTGTGGCTCTCAACAAGAAACCGAAATTATAATGGCTGAGGTCCAACCTAAGTATAACTTGAGATCTAAGAGTAAGCCCATTTCAACTACTCAACCTAAGAAAATTCTCCCAAGAGGTCAAACTTATGAGCCTACTCCAGAAGAAACCCTATTACCTAACAACAAAGCAAAAGTAGTAAGCACACAAGACTCCGAAGTGGGAAAAGTTGAGATGCAAGCACAAGGAACCAAAACAGCTAATAAAATTATGTCTTCAACCAAGACCATGAGTAATAAAGCGATCCAGACGAATCAGACGGAAATGAAGGATTCGGAAGTCCCAACTAAAGAAACAGACAAGGTGAGCGGAGTTTTTAGTTTTGAAAACGAGATAAATAAAATTAAGATACAAATCCCTCTGGTAGAATTAGCAAAAAACCCAGTTTATCGGAAGCAGATTACCAAAGTGATAGGTGTCTCAGAGCTAGAAATCCATTCTGACGTTTTAAACCTGGAAGATGATAAACCCAACATCACTTTTGGTCCACATTTTGAAGGGGCCAAAGACACTATTTCTCCCTTTTATATCACCTTAAATGTATATGATCAACTGCTACATAATTTCATGTTAGACTCTAGAGCCTCCCATAACGTGATGCCTAAAATTATTATGGACAAATTGGGTCTCCAGATCACCAGACCTTACGAATATCTTTACTCTTTTGACTCAAGAAGGGTTAAGTGTATGGGAATGATAAAGTATTTAGTAGTTACCCTGGCACGGGTCCCAATTAAGAGTATCTTGATGGATGTGGTTATTATTGATATTCCCCCTAAGTATGGCTTACTGTTGTCTAGGTCATGGGGAGCCAAGCTGGGGGGTTCTCTTCAACTGGATATGATGTTCGCCACAATTCCTATGTTTGGTGGGAAATTTACTCGGTTATACAGAGAGACGAGGTTAGCATATACACTAAGCAACCCTCAAAATATGAACAATTTCCCTATTTACATTGTAGATCAAGATTTAGGAAATTGTATCTTATATTTTGATGATGGTTTAGATGGTTGTCCAGAAGAAAATGATATAGAACAGGAAGATTCAGGTTACCTGACCGAGGATATGTGTAGCACCAGTATCTGTAAAATCTTTTTTGACGGTGCCTCATCTTGTGAAGGGTTTGGTGCAGGAGTGCTTTTAGTGGCTCCCGAAGGAAAGTTCGTTGTTCCTTTTTCTTACAGACTGCAATGGGATATAGATTATACTAACAATGTATGTGAATATGAAGCATTGGTCTTAGGATTAGAGGTTGCCAGGAAGCTAAAAATAAATAACCTAGAGGTATATGGAGATGCAGAGTTAATAGTCAAACAAATAAATCGACAGTACCAAGCTAAGCATCCCAGATTAAAATCATACAGGAATTGTGCGTGGGATCTAATGGAAAAAAATTTCTCGTCCGTAAATGTCCACTTCATCCCACACACAGAGAACTTGCATGCTAATGCATTAGCTAAAGCAGCTTCAACTTTCACTCCTCATACAACCTTTAAATTGAAGTATCACATAGAGATAATACACAGACCATCTATACCAGATAATATCCAGAACTGGCACGTTTTTGAGGATGATGAACAAATTAAGAAGTTTCTTGAAGCAGTAGGTGAATTTTTCAAAACTCACGCAGACCAAGAAAATCAAAATGACCAGATATGGATCATGCAAGAAGGGGAGGATCCTCAAGCTTTCCAACACAAAATCGCAAATCATCGCATGCTAGTCCTAAAAAGAAACTAGATTCTGAAGGGACTGATCCCTCTGGAAAGACTGTTTGATCAAAATGACATACCTATAAAATCCACCTTACAACCCCAATCAAAAGAGGTTGAGGACTATGACATAGGAACCAAAGAAGAGTCCAATATGGTTAAAATATCTAAACTTCTCCCCCCTGAAATAAAAGACAAATATAAGGACCTACTCAGACAATTTAAGGATGTTTTCGCCTGGTCTTATGACAAGTTAAGAACTTATGAAACTACTGTGATCGATCACAAGATACCTTTAAAACCTGGGGTCAAACCTTTTAGACAAAATCTTAGACAGATCAACCCTATTTTATTACCTGTGGTTGAAAGAGAAGTGAAGAAAATTTTGGAGGAAAAAATTATAGTACCTATGAGATATTTTGACTGGGTGGCGAATCTGGTCTCAGTCCGAAAAAAGAGTGGAGAAATCAGACTATGCATGGATTTCAGAAATTTAAATAAGTCATCTCTTAAAGACAATTATCTACTGCCTAAAATGGATCATGTGCTAGAAAGGGTAGTTGGGGCGAATAGAATATCTATGATTGATGGTTTCTCTGGATATAATCAAATTTCCATGAATGAACAAGATAAAGAAAAAATAGCTTTTACTACTCCTTGGGGTACATTCATGTATGATAAGATGCCTTTCGGTTTGATGAATGCAAAAGCCATGTTCCAACACACTATGGACATCACTTTCATCAGAGAGAGGGATAAGTTCGTAGTCATCTATCTCGATGATTTAACAGTCTTCTCCAAATCCGATGAAGAACATCTGGTACATCTTAAACAAACATTCGAAAAGTGTCGCAGGTTTGGTCTATCCTTAAACCCCAAGAAATCACACTTCGCCATGCAAGAGGGTAAATTACTAGGTCATATTGTATCTAAGGATGGAATTAAGATTGATCCTAAGAAGGTTGAAGCAATAGATACTATAAACATTCCTAGAAATGTAAAAGAAATTCAATCTTTCTTAGGAAAAATATTTTTTTTACGAAGATTTGTCCCGAATTTCGCTGAAATTGTAAAATTGATCACAGATATGCTGAAAAAGAATAGTGAAGTAACGTGGATAATAGAATCCAAAGCGTCGTTCACACATATTAATAAATTAATAGCCGAGGCACCTGTATTGGCAAGTCCCGATTATCTGAAAGACTTTCTTATTTTTTCATTTGCCTCTGAACACACGATTGTTGCGGTGCTCCTCCAAAAGAACAAAGAGGGTTTCGAACATTCGATCGTCTTTTTTAGCAAGAGTATCAAAGACACAGAACTTAAATACAATATAATAGAAAAAAAAGCGTATGCCATGGTAAAAGCACTGAAGGCATTTAGAACATATGTGTTGCACTCCAAGATCCTTGCGTACGTACCAACCAGTTTTGTGAAAGATATTTTGGTACAACCAGACACTGACGCGAAAAGAGGATGATGTTTGGCCAAGATTCAAGAATTTGACCTGGAAATCAAACCTACCAAATTAATAAAAGGACAAGGCCTGGCCAAACTTTTGGCTGAATCAAATCTCAAAGCTTTGGATATAAACTGCCTACAGGGATACGAGGAAAATATGAACATAAGAGAGCTTGATGAACCAACAAGTACAATTAAGATCGAGGAGAAGTTTGCATTATCAGAATGGTACCAAAACATAGCATCCTACCTATTGACTCTAAAATGCCTGAGGGAAATATCACCATCAAAAGCCAGGACTTTAAAGCTTCATGCAGTTAAGTATTGTATCACCGAAAATCAACTATATTGGAAAGACCCACTCAGTTTCTTGTTAGTCTGCTTACTCGAATCGGAAACAGAAAGGGTTATAAGTGAATTTCATGAAGGAGTTTGTGGAGGACATCACGCTTGGAGGGCCACAGCTTACAAAATTCTAAGGGCTGGGTATTACTAGCTGTTACACATTATTTTCATCATCCCTATGACCGTTAATGATGTAAACCTATATGTTTCCTTCAAAGGGGTCAGTGGCCTGAGTTCCTGAAGAGAGAAGGGAGAAGAACTTTTCTTGAGAAAAGAAGTTGCATTTTCCCTTGTAAAAACCCTGTAAAAAAGAAGTTCACAGGTTGCTATATAGGTAGGGTGCGAGAATGCCTGATTCTCACAGGTTGAACCATAGCTAGGGTGCGAGATGTTCGTAGGTTTCTCTATAGGCAAGGTGCAAGAATGCCTACACATGGGAAAAACAAGTGTTTTCTCGAATCTTCTAGAAGGAGAAACTTCTATGGTGAAGTGGCATCCGAATGGTTTGGATCTTACTCGCTTTCATGATTTAGTGGGATCATCCTAACCTCCTCACCTTATCCTCTTCAACTTATAAAAGGAGAGGAGTTCTCATGGGGAAATTTATCTTGGTTAGCTTTGGATCTTTTGGGATTAGCTTTGGTTGGCTTGGAATTATTAGCTTGGTTAGAGTGGCTTTGAGATTTTCTTTGTCAAGATAGATTGTGAGTAGCTATCAAATCCATGGTCTCAAAATCCTTGGAGAAAGAAGTGTGTGGGGAACGAAGGACAGTTGGAAGGGACCTTATGACATATAGGCCATGGTTGTAATATCTCTTTCACATTTAATATGATATTGTAATATGATTCTTTCCTATAAATCTTGTTGTGTTTTATTGTATGATTCATTGATCACATACATAGGTTTATATTGAGTTTATGCCATTACTATCACTTTGGTTGGTTGTGTTCTTTTGCAGGTTCATCATTGTATGAGCGTTGGAACGGAGCTAGGATGGCGATGGCGAGAGGAAGTGACATTTAAATGGTATGTCACTCATCCCTCTTTAGTTAGTAAATTCAATATCTAAAACTTAAGGAAAGCGTCATGTT
>SNQJ01S0050310.1:26272-39197 GCA_010110895.2 Picea sitchensis | reverse complement strand
TGGTATGTCACTCATCCCTCTTTAGTTAGTAAATTCAATATCTAAAACTTAAGGAAAGCGTCATGTTCTGGTGTGTTTTGTTCTAGATCTAGGTGGATCTAGGGAGATTAGTTAGTGTCCGCACCTACCGATTAGTCCGATAAAACTGGCCAAAACTCTTTTCATATGTTAATGCCAAAGTTCGAGACTATAACCTTTGTCATCTATTTGCAGGTAAACAGAAGCTCCCAGCGCTACCTTTAGTTCCGGTCAAAACTGAAGCCCCTTTTCAACAATGGGGGCTAGATTTCATAGGAGAAATTAATTCGCATTCTAGCACCCAACACAAGTGGATCTTAACTTCCACAAACTACTTTAGTAAATGGGTGGAAGCTATTCCGACTAAGAGGGAAACTGACTCAGTGGCAATAAAGTTCTTAGAAGACAATATCCTGTCAATATTTGGTTGCCCCTGAAATATAGTCACGGATAATGCCCAGGCTTTCAAGTCTATGGCTATGATCAGCTTCTGCCAAAAATATAATATCATCCTTGACCATTCTACAGCATACTACCCCCAAGGAAATGGACTGGATAAGTCGTCTAACGAGAGCCTGATCAATATAATTAAGAAAGTGTTGGATGAAAGCAAAAAGTCTTGGCATGTACATTTAAAGTACGCTTTGTGGGTGAATCGCATAGGCACTAAAAATTCTATCGGCATGTCTCCTTTTCAGATGGTATATGGGACAGATGTGGTGTTACCAATAAATTTAGCACTCCCTGTGATGAAATTGTGGCAAGATCAGAAAGAAGAACCTAATCATGTCACCAGGAGGATAAACCAGTTAATCGAGGTTCAACAGCATAGGGTCAAAGTAGATGAAAAAATGCAAAAGTATCAAGACAACATGAAGGCATTATTCGACCGTAGAGCAAAGGACAGAGATTTCCTCCCAGGTGATTTAGTACTAAGGTGGGATGCAAGGAGGGAAGAAGTAGCGAAACATGGTAAATTCGATCACCTCTGGTATGGGCCATTCAGAGTCTCGGCTCTCGAAGGAAAAAATTCTTTCCTACTGGAAAATCTAGACAGTGAAATCTTCAATGCCCCTGTCAACGGGAGTTATCTGAAGCATTATGTGACATAAATAGTCACCTCAAAAAAAAAAAAAAAAATTATTATTATATATTTTAGATTCATATATTCATTTAATTTTAGATTTATATATTCATATATAGAATTTTTACTTGTGTATATATATTTTCCATTTCATTTTGTTATGTTGATCTTCTTTCACGAATTTTCGACACCTTTCAGATAGCCCCGATAACCTTCGTATTTTCCTCTTACAGGATTCCATCTGCACACAAAACAAGTAGGAGAAGTAAATTGAAAGTTGGTGTCAAAAATAAATTGGCTTAAACAGGTGATACCAAAGATTTTTTATATTATGCAAAGAAAATGAAACGATAAGGTAAAGATGCGATTTCCTAAAAGACTTGTTCTGAAGGAATATTAAATAAATCCGAGGTTACCTCATTTAGACAGCAACATCATCCGAACTAATAAATAACAGAGTTGTTTCCTTGTTTAATCGTTTATGAAAAAATAAGACAAATTAAACGATTCACTCAAATTAAAGCAGTCAGTCAAAGTAAAGTGCCCCCGAAAAAGATTTACAAGAGTTAGTTTTGAATTTTTAACTTCTGTTTTTCAGTCTATAAATCACTATCTGTCACCCTTTTCTGTCTTCAGGTTTACCTTTAAAAAGAAAAAGAAAAAAAGTCAGCCTCTTTTAGTTTCGCATATGAAGGGATAGGAGATTTCGTTTCAACCTCGTGAGCTTCAAAGCAGATTGTGGAAAGAAAGCGGGTCTTCACAACTCCTTGGTCCCCTGCTAAATGAAGGGACGCTTAAAGTGATCCTAACTTTCCTAGGTTTTTCAACAATTTCGGAGGATTGAGGCATGCTCAAATAGAATGCCCTAAGAAAGTTATTTTCCCTTTTTTCCCTGAAAACGAAGGTGTTGTGAAGGTTAAGGGAAGGTTGGTACCGAGTAATCAAAGTAAGTTGACAGACCTATAATGAAAAATATTACACAGATATCATCCTTGATACAAACTGATTGCCCCCATCTTTGCACTCTAAAAAAGAAAATTATAAGACAGGTGGTGAAAGGAAATTCAAAAATGATTGCCCCCATCTAGTCCAAGAGACAATGAAAGGAAATTCAGAAATGATTTCCCTCATCTCATCATTTAAATGCACAAATATATTCTGAAGTGGTGAAAGGAAATTCAGTAAAAGGGGCCAGATAACTTCACCGGGGTACTAAATAGGCTCCCTAGAAGTGAAGCAATATCTGAGATATCTGTAAGGATGTTATACATGAATATCACTCTACTCTAGTAACCAATTCTTTTTAAAAACCTGATCTACATCCCATGTTCAGACATGGCTTCATGATTAAAAACATATAATCTTCTTCTTTTGATGCAAGTTGATAGCCACAAGATCTGTTGGGTCTCCTAGAAGTGTTTTGATTGTCTTAAGGAAGACCTTAATTCAGTAACGGGAAGGGGAAAGTCATGAAAGGGACTACGATTAAGTTTAAAAAAGTATCTGAGTTTGAAAATATTTTCCACGGTAAAAAATGAAGTCTCTTTCCCCTTCATTACCCTGTTCTCAGGAACCTTTTCGCCTAATTGAAGCTATTGACTCCATTTACCCAATATCGGCACGTGGTCTACTGTTCTTCCCATCTTACAAGAAAACGGGATCCCTAGTTGGATACTATGTTGGAGACGCCTTTGTTTTTTCTAGCCCATCTCAAATTTCATGTCTTAATGCTCGAAATCGAAAGATGGTTTTCGTATTTTCCATCTGTGGTTTCAAAATCTATGAAGTCTTATCACGCGAGTGGCAATAGTTATTGTACTCTTGAGGCAAGTTCTACTTTTCATCAATTTTTTCCCCCTTTGTTCTACCTTGGGATTTCGTATGTCGGATGCTATAGATCACATAGTTCACAAGTCCCGAGCAACGAAACGGCGAAATCGTTTTAAAATTTTACCCATGGAAGTAACGAGAGTAAAATTTCCTAAATCATGGTTAAATATCAACGGGTTTTCACGTCTTCGCATTTACTAAATACAAAAGTCTTATTGTCATAACCTCGATAGCCGAAACCACGAATTTCTTGTTTTAGTAACCCGTGTCAAGGTTAAAGGTAAAATCTTAGCCATGGTTAAGTTCTGTTGGAAATTCACAACTCGACGTGTTCTCTTTTTGAAAGCTACACTGTCAAAGCCCCTAGTCGCGAAGTCATGATAAAGATATGAACATAATTAATTAAACACTTAATCCAATTTTATCCTCCCTTTTAATTAAAACATATCATCGTGATCTCATGGTTTCGCAACTCGGCATGCAAACTTCCCAGAAGTTATACCTTCGAAGCTCCGAGTCACGATATGGTGATATAAATAATTACGTAATTAATTAATCCCCTAATCACAATTACGTTTTTATTAACCAAAGTCAATCATCGCAATTTCGGGTGTTAGAGGTTCAAAGAGTTAAAGAAAAAATTCTTGATACAACGAGTACTGAAATATTAATTAACTTTGGTAAAACTGGATTAATTGAGTCAAACCAGTATCTCTCGTGATTTGATGCATGCACAGGTTACGAGGTAGTCTTAATTCTTCCTTATGCCAACTAACATTTCGAATCGCCAAAATTTATGGCATTAATTAGAAACAAGATGAATCGACAAATAAAGATTGGGTTTTTATTGCTAAATTTATTTTTAAGCGTGATTTGATCGATCTGTTCTTAAAAAGTACCGAGTTTTCGAATATATAGAGTTGTTATTTGTTATAACAAATTCATTTCTATATTACACAGAGCACACTTTCTTAGCGAGCTAATTTCTATATGTATACATATTTTTATCGCAGAAGAGCTAAAGAAGGATCTCCCATCATGGCCCCGCGAAAAGCGTGTAAAGCCAACATTGAGGTTTCAGGACAAGGTTTGGACAACGTTACTGATACTTCACCTCGAAGTGTCAACTCTGTCCCGAACTGGTCGTTGTTTTCTGATGTTCTACTAGTTGAATTAGTGGATTATTCTGATGATTCCAGTGATAATGAAAAAGACGACATAACCACCAAATATAAGATCGTCGTTCAATCCGGAATGCATAAAGTAGCGGCCAGAACACAACTGCTCCCTTACTATGATATGGTCCAGTGGGCATTAGACCATGTGGACATACCAACCAAAACCATCATCAATGAGTAGAAGGTCACCATAGGGACTTTCAGACCCGAACAACTGCAAGCTATGTACAAGTTGCCCACCGTGTCTGACCTTACATATGATGTTGAATTCTTGGAGAAGTTCAAACAGAAGGAATGTGTGCAGTATGACAAGACTATTTCCAGCTTAATCAGAGATTGGGTTTCGCACCCTACGAAGTTTAGGGCGGACAGTAATGGTATATATTCAATAGCTTCCTTGGAACCACAGTTCAAGTATATAGCTATGACGACCTGCAGATTATATGGGAGAGAGGACACCTCACATTTATTTCGTCAATGGGTGCCTCTAATACATCAAGTCGTCGAAGGTTGTTCCTTCGACTGGGTGAAGATGTTGTCTGATAGCTTGATCAGTTGAGTTACAGAGTATCGGGCGCAGAAAGAGAGCGGAAAGATTTCTTCATTTTTTATGTACGCATACATTATGGACACCATGTGATTTCTAACACCCTTTCCCTTAATGAGATGAAGTTGGAATCCAGTAGAGGTCGAGCCCATTCACGTCTATCATTCAAAATTGTGGGAAAACAAAGCGGCATATTTCGTATATGAAATATTTTACTGGGTAATGGTTCCGTTGCATGTTGCTATTTTCGGCCACCCGCCACCCAAGATCTCGGACAATATAGTAATGAATTTGAGCAGTATAGCTGACTGGTATGTAGAAGCCGAATTCTCATATCTTAGAGTTTTCGGGGCTTCTGTTCCCCCACATGCATTGCCATTATTCATCCCCAACAAGCTGGCTTGTCATGAGGTTGCTAGACAAACAGTAATCGGTGGCATAAGCAAGGAGCTTAAGGGATACTCAAAGAAGGTATGGCCACCTTTTCCTGTTCATTTAAATTCATATTCTTTGTTAGATTTTGGGCAAGCTAAAGCTGAGGTAGCAGCCCTAGAAGACCTAAAATAGGTTCTTATTGAATTCAAGAAGCACGATTTTTATCCACATTTTTGGTTATCGAGATGATAATATGATTATGTCATGATGATGGAAGATCAAACTCTTCATTAAGAACATTTTCCTGAAGAAGGTTACACTTGTCATTTTCTCAAAAATCATATTTTGGAAATAGTTCGCAGGCTGCATATATACTCTCCTGCGGAAATCCTTAATTTCCGCATGCTGCATTCAGCTTGATTGTGGAATTTCCGCACTGTGTTAATGGTTAGGGTGCGGACATGTTTCTAAAGGAGGAAAATGAATAAGTTCTCGATCCTTCTAGAAAGAATCTTCTAGAAGGGNATTACATGATTCCTTGATCACATGTATAGACTAGATATTGAATATATTAATGCCTTTGTTGTGATTGGTTTGTGTTGTTGTGATTGAACGACACAAGAGCATCGGAGCAGAGCAAGGAACAACAGAGATTAAAGGAGAGCGTTTATAAGGTATGAACACTATCCATTTCTCTTAGTTAGTTCAATAGCTAGATCTAGGGAAAGAGTAGTATTTTGTTACGGTTTGTTCCAGATCCAGGTGGATCTGGGGAGATTGGTCTGTGTCCGCACTCATGAATTTATCCATAAACAACGATCCTCAAAGGGTCATGAGTAATCATTTGGCCAGTTGCGGACTCAAGAGATTCAAACACAAAAATTCTCCCCCGGATGACATTTTCTGAGGTGCAAGATCTTATTCCAAGATTTTAGCTCAGATATAAACCTTGTCACCTGAAGAGAGGGCCGATGTTCTAAAATTCCAAGAACATCGACGCAGTTGTATTCCCGCAATATTACGGGGTGAGAATCTGAGTACAACGGAGGTGAAACAAAAAGATGTCGACGGCTCCAAAGATGTGACTCCCATTCAAGAAAAAAACTAGGATAGGGAAGAGAAAACTAAGAGTCTGAAAGCAAAGATAAAGACTCTAGACCCACTGAAAAAGAAAAATCTGATTACTACTCCGGGGCAATCAATGAAGCAAATCGGAGATCCTATCGCATCCATTACTCCCTTGTAGTCAACTCAGGGAAATATTGATGCAGGGTGGATCTTAAATGAATAGTTGAGGCCTATAAGGTTGAAGAGCTCCCTCCAAATGAGTTCTTCTTTGATAAGAAGAGAAAGGCAGTGTTAAAGAGAGAATTCTATCAGGAAGGGGAATCAACAACCAAGAAATACAAAGTAATAACTTATGGAAAAGACAATAAGAATGAACATTTCATGATGGAAATAGCTGGGACATTAGTGGCATATGCCACAGTGAATCAATTTTCAGTCGGGGTTTTGAAAAACCAGCTGAAACGAAAAAATCGCTTGATCAAAACCCTATAAGCCAATCTAGCCACAGCAGCGGAGGCTGCCAAGGACCAGGCGAGTGTAGGGATAGAGCAAGCAAGGTTGGCCGATAAAAGTGAGATAGAGTTGCTCAAGACTAAGCTTGAACAAGCATAGTTGGTGGTTCAGAATGGTCAGATACAAGCAGGCCAGCAAAAAGACTTGATTGAACAGCTACAGGCATGACTGGAAATCATTGAAAGTAAAGTTATAAATATCGGGATTTTCGAGTCCCAGGCAATGGAGATTCGGAGCAGAGTTTCTGCGGCCCAACAAAATTTACTCACCAAGGTAGAGGTGATTCAGGACAACTACTTACTGGTTAATCAAGTTTTGGAAAATTTATCTGTTAGAGAAAGAGAAGCTGGAGCAGCACGGGTCGCTTTTCAAGAGGCTGTGATAGCTACAAACAACAGGGAATCAGGAAGTACTCCCAGGTTTCTCATTTCGGAGCAGACCAGAGGAAATATTCTATTAAAGGAATGGGAGCACAACATCTTAGAAGGTAACTTGCGAGCCAAGAGGGTAACGAAATCCTTATAAGAGGCTTTTAGTTCTATAGATGGTAATCTGTTAGGCATTGATAGCGAAGGTAATGCCGAGGCATTGATTCAAATGAATATGGCGAAAATCTCACTTGATTTAAATGAAAAATTGGAGAGAGATTCGGCCAAGATCTCACAAGTGATTATGGCAGACATAG
Organism: Picea sitchensis; assembly: GCA_010110895.2. Classification (NCBI taxonomy): domain Eukaryota; kingdom Viridiplantae; phylum Streptophyta; class Pinopsida; order Pinales; family Pinaceae; genus Picea; species Picea sitchensis. The sequence continues at coordinate 31,899 of SNQJ01S0050310.1, read as the reverse complement.
TCCAAATAGATAAATGTATGATTAAACCAAGTGTGCAATTGTGCGCTATTGACATCATAAACAGACAGATGGAAGAAAGGTTACCGCAATTAGCCCAAAATTGTTACTCTCTTGAAGCCAATTGTCAAGTAGAACCGTCAAGGCTGATATCTCGGGTGGTGGAAAGATGTTTCACTTGTACCGAGCATGTGCGAGGAGAAGTTTTTGGCAACAAACAAAGACAGAGAGGGAGAAATGGAACGATTGCTCTCCTCCTTATCATAACTGAAAATTTTGCAATGATTGAGATTCCATCTTATTGTAAAACTGTATAAATATACCATAGAAAGAAAGAAAAGAGGTTGGACCTTTTTGTGTCGATTGTAATAGAGGTTTTACATTTTGAGAGTTAATATAAAGCAAATCCAAAGATTCTCAATTCCGTCACGACTATGTTATGAGTTTGTTTTCTTGTATCTCATATTTTGTTTCATTTCATATTTGAATCTATTGAATGCTTCGCTATAATTTAGTACAACCTCTACTATAGTGAATGAATTTTGGTTTTCTATATTGTTTACTGTTTTTCCTCTGTACCAGCTATCAGCAGGTATAAGACCAGTCAACACTTTCATAATTCTATATATATTTTGTGCTTCATCGGGTTATTTCTTTACATTTTTCTTCTTCTGTTTATACATGAGATTCTCCTTTGATAGGAGCCTTACTCGATAGACAACTAAATGTTTCCTCCCACCTCATACATTTTATTAAAGTATAGCTCAATTATGGGAAAGGGCCTTTGATTTTCACCCCTTGCTCATTCCTGAAACTGTAAACTCTCTTTTATACGACCGAATTGAGACAACACTTAAATTCCCCCTGAGGTTTTCTTATTTTACTGTTCCTCCATGACTGTCCCTGTATCAAGAAAGCCTAATATCGAACCTGGACTATCAGATCAAACACATATTGCCTTAAACCTTTTTGATACTATTCTTAAAACAACCACTACCCGGGCTGAACTCGAATGATCATGGGCAGCGATTGAACAGGATATAAACATCCAGGAACAGTTGGAAGCTTGACAACGCCAACACAAAAATCATCCCTAGTTTCCCTTGCCTAACGTTGACGTTTCTCTTTTCTCTAACCTTTACTCACTTTCGGATGCCTAGACACTGTACTTATAAGCCTTAAGTACAGACTCTGGAACAACAGGTTCAATTTGCAACTATTTGTGATTTAATGGCAAAGTTATTGTTTTAACATGTTATTGATTCCCATGAACTATTTATGCAATTAATGGCATTTTTTTGTGTTGTTTTCATTCTAAATATTTTCTCCTGCAGAAGATAGTTTATAACTAATTAGATTAGTTAGTTTGATTATGTTTTAATTAGATTTAGAATTGATAAGAATTCTTTGGGGACAATTTATTGTCTTTCACTCTTTTTCTTTTAATTCATAGTGGAAACCAGACACACATACTAGTGGAATACACTACCCCAAATGGGACTAGGTTTGATTGGGACCTTCCATTGGGAATTATCCCTTACTTGCTTAACATACCATTTAGACCCATCAACATAAATGGCACTAGAAGGAGCGTCAGGCAACAAGTTGATCCTATGGAATCATTCTCGTTAATTATTTTAATTTAATAATCGATCCTTCCCATATCCCTTTATGGAGATGTGTTTCTAGTTTTGTACCTCTTAAAACTCCTAGAAATATTTTTCATCTCTTGTCTCAAATTAAATTTAATGGGGAGGGGGAAACATATGCATCTGAACATATTTTTCAGTTTCAGAAAATTTGTTTTTCTCAAAATATCTCCCATGAAGGTGTCATTTGCAAGTTGTTCACTCTCACTTTCGCAGGCCAGGTCAAGAATTGGTATGTGACAGTGTCGACTGCTTCTATTCACACATGGGGTAGTTTATGTGTGAACTTTGGCGTGCATTTAAGAATTATAATTATGATGAATTGTGTGCAAAAATGTTGGATCTCGGGAAGAACGAAGATGAATCTCTTGAATAATTTTTTATTAGATTTATGCATCTTTTCTATAGATTTCCTTTGGATGATAGGCCCTTTTTTAGTGATTTGATTCTCCATTTAATTTCTCTTACTACTAAAATGGATCAGCTAGAGGATGAAGAATCCGAATCATGTCTTAATGATACTTTACATGTTGATTTAGATTTACATGAAAATGTTGAAAATATTAATGACTTGGTTAACATAATATGTTATGATCTTTCTTTACTCTGGGGGATATAGATCAGAGAGAACATGATTTTTCGAAAGAACCATATGTGTCCTCCCACCATGTCATTGCCCCTTTCTTTCCTTGTGATGAAAAAGAAACCTTTTGTGTAGTAAATTCAATTTTATATTTTTCTATAGCTAATCAAGAGGAGGGTTGTTTTGCTAAAAATGGGATACTTCAGGTCACATTGATGGTTATGTCAAGATCTCATTATCCTATATCATATTTTCCATTACAAGAAATGGAGGAGAAGCTATGGAAAAACACATGAATGTTGATCAATCTATTAATGAAGAAGATATAGACACACATAACATGAAAACTTCATAAAAAATGGATAAAATGGAATTAATTTATGTTGATCTGATTTGTTCTTCTATCACAATCTCTCCTAGTTTAACCGAGATAGATCAATAATGTTTTCCTATCATTTCCATATCATTTATTGAACCTTCATGTTTTGAAAATTATCGTGATTTTCTCATCTCTTCTAACCATGCGAATGTTTTGAAAGATATTATAGATTCTCATATTTTTCAAGAGAAAAACAATAATGTTGATCATTTCACTCAAGGAGAAGAAATTAACATACAAGAAATAACACTTTTAGCACAAGAATCCACTTTTTGCTTGAAAGAGGAAAATAATGTTGATGAAAAAGAGGTTGATTGTGAAATCATTCCTAGTGTGGAGCCTATTGATTCACAATTAGTCACTAATGTGCTTAAGGAAGAGGAAATACCATTCAAATAAGCACCTTTTGGAAATGCTTCTTTTCAAGAGAGGCTTTTCATTATCTTAATTCTTCTACTTATTATTTTTTGTATCCTAATATATTTAATGTTTAATCTTATAGGAAGCCACCCATTGTCCTATTCAAATAAAATATATAGGGCCAACCCTTTTAAAGTGCTTGATGGTGTTAATGTGCATATGGAACATATATAGGATAATGCCTCTTCCCATGAACTTAATAATCTTATGCCTTATCCAAAAATTTCATGGGATGAAGGAAATGTTGTAGTAGATATATATTAGATAATGTCTTCTTCTATTTCATATTCAATTTTTGTTAATAGAGAGTCTTGTTGTGAAAGTAACCCTTTAGTTGATGTTGTTGATGTTAGTGGTAGCATCAAACAGGTACTTCTGCATTAGCGTGTGTATAGCATGTGGAAGTCGTTGAGGGCCTTATAAATGTGAGACTTTACTTTAGTTAAAAGGAATTAATTAAAGTAAAATGTTTTTATTAGCTAATTAATTTATTTAAGGAAAGTGCTAAAAGTAATTAGCATGTAATCTAAGTATGCAAATATAAAGTGAGTGTGAGAAATAATATCAACCATCAATCAATTTGGAGATCAGATTTAGATTATAACTCATGATTATAAAAGCAAGGCTAAGGTAAATAAGAAGACACTCTTGAGGAGTCACTTGTGTTGAGGGAGTCAACACAAAGACCTTGGTGAGAGACGAAGGTGAGGATCTTTGGTGACATGCCAAGATGAAGAGACCCTTGGTGAGAGACCAAGGTGGGGACCTTTGGTGAGATGTCGAGGTCATTTACCTTGATGAGAGATCAATATTAGACCTAGAAAAGAAGGAATTTTCCTAGTGTGAGGAGTGTAGAAGCAAAGAAGGACATTTTCTTACACAAGAGTGAGGATATCTCACTAATTGGGTGAACATATTTCATCCAAGTGTTGATGCAGAGAAGGTTGGATCATGAAAATATGTGATTCAATATCTCAAATAGGTGGAGAAGGAATTCCATCTAGATATCATATAGGTAAAGGCGAAGATAGAGCATAGGAAACCAGAAGTAGGTTTTAGCTGATAGAAACCAGAGCAAAGCATAGCTCCATGCGAAAGTTGTCATACAATATTTTTGTATATGTACACAGGTTTCAGTGGAGACAGTTGCATATGTATGTAGGTTTTCTAAAGGAAATTTTCATACACCTTGGGAAGTGTGTCAGTACAGGGTCATACTATTGGATAGTTGGTTGTCATTGATGTCAACCTTTGGAGAAGTTTGTAAGCCCTAGAGATGTGGTTGAGATTGATGGTGAGATGGTTTTCATTGATGTCAACAAGAGTGGTTGATGTTAGCATATGTGATGGGTGGATTGGATGAAGTCTACATGAAGCCCTGGGCATGTGGTCATGAGACCCCAATTTATTTGAGGAATAAGGAAATGAAGGATAGTACAAATGTAGGTAAGACACTCATAGATGGATAGTCCTTGTCGTTTCATTTCCAGTGATAGGTGGACCACCAAGTGGTTCCTTACAATTAGAGAGATATGCCCTCATGAAGTTGAAAGCCCCGAAGAATGGTCGAGAAGACCCTAGTTGGATACAATTCAATTAATGAATGGGTAAAGTGGTTTTAAGAACAAAGTATAGAATCCCTAAGATTAAGGAAAGAGGTTACTATGAAAAGGTATATAAACACCTCAAGGACTCTCTCAGAAGTACACACACACTTACATTGAATATCTATCTTGTGAATGTTATGGTCTAATATTTTGGTCTAATGATGAATTTGACATCAAGTCTGAGGCAGTGGAGAAAGTGAGAAGAAAGAGAGAAATTTTTGGAGCTACAGACTGCTAGGGTTTTTTGAACCCTAATTAATCAGGCCCTTGAGAGATTGATGTCAACCCTTGGAGATTGATGTCCTAGGGAACATCAAACGAGGCCTCGCATGATAGGTGGTATTTGTCCTATGAGGACAAGACATAATTGGGGAGAATGTTGCTACCATGTTGTTGAAGGTTGTGGAAGAGTTACAAGTCAATATTACAGTACAACATGTCAACTACAACTTACAGGTATGCTTATGTGAATATTTCTTATGCTTGGTTATGGTATGGTACATACTTAAGGCATGGTGGTGATGGTGTGTAATATGGTACACATTGATGATGATGTGATACATTGTTATAAGTTCACTATTGGCTATCTTTATATTTGGTTTGGTATGGTGATGTTATCACGTGTTTGAGGTATATGGTTGATGATATGGTGCATTGTTAGAGGCATATGATGTTGATATTGGTAGATTCTTTGGTGAGGTACTGCATTGTGTATATCCTATGGTATATGGTGTATGGCATGATTGAGTGATAAGGTATATGGTTGAGATAAATTTTTGGTACATGTTATGGTAAAAACGTTGATGTACATGGTTGATGGTTGAGGTACATGGTATGGTACAGGTGTTGATGTACATTGTTGATGGACATGGTTGATGGTTGAGGTACATGGTATGGTACAGGTGTTGATATACATTGTTGATGTACATGGTTGATGGTTGAGGTACATGGTACATGTGTTGGTGCATGGTTTATGCAATTTTTGTGGTACA